>JASDQU010681115.1:75707-88105 GCA_032191745.1 Picea mariana
GGCTTCGCAAGCTCCTTGCAGATTTATCCGAACATGTGCTGGATTCCACCATTATTCATTATGGTAACCAAAGTTGTGTGAATATCTCAAAGAATCTAGTGTTTCATGACAAATCGAACTACATTGAGATCAAGAACCATTATATCTGAGACATGGTGCAGAGGAAGGAAGTACTTGTGCTATACCTTCCTACAGATGAGCAGTGATGTTCTTACCAAACTAGGACGAAGTTCAAGTACTTTTGTGACATACTTGGTGTGGCAGAGAATGCCTCCCTCACTAAGAGGGAGTGTTGATGTTTGCAGCGTCCCGAGACATTCTCCAGGTCGTAGTCCTCTGTGACTGATTTGAGTTGATGTGTGATGACACTTATCCGAGAAGGGATAAGTGAGACACTTTTTCGAGAAGGGACAAGTGCGTTTGGGCTTATTGTTATCAGAAAAATCAGTAAGTGCAGACACAAATTGATCTCCCTAAATTCAGTAAGAAATTAGAACAAAACATAGCAGAATACAAACTTCTCCTTAGATTTCATTGTAATGTAAACTAGTTCAAAGAGGGACAAATGACATACCATTTAAACGTCGTTTGTTCCTCACTAGTATTGTTATTGCTCCATCTTTGGATTTGTGGGATGTTAAACCTGTTTAGAAGCACAAACCAACAAAGAGAGAAAACAACGATATATATATTCCAATGAAGCCTATGCATAAGATCAAGGASTTATACAATAAAAATGGAGACACTTTTATAGGGAAGAAATGTGTCACTACATTATATTGATGAAAGTGGAGAATACAACCTATGCCTTGATGTTGCAAGGTCCCTTCCAATGGCTCTTTTCTTCAACACATGCACCTTTGCTCCAATTATTTTGATGAAGGGTATTAACAACCTGACTTGGAAAGCTAAAGAAAAGCTATCACAAGTACAATCTTCAACAAAGTTCTTCATGCATAAGTAAGCCCAACCTTTCCCATGAGAGATCCCTCTTTTTATAGGGTGAAAGAGGGATGGATGAGGATATTAGGATGATCCCACTAATTCAGAGAAGCGAGCAATATCCAAACCGATTGGAGGCCACCTCATCTTCTAGAAGATTCCATTCTAGAACTTTCGTGAATTTCACCTTTTTCCCTTGTTTAAGCATCGTCGCACCCTAAGCACAAGCAACTTGCGACGCCACCGCAAACCAATTTGGTGCAACATGCGATGATCAAGCATCGTCGCATCCCAAGCATTTAACAGGGTGCAATGATCTCCTTTGATAGGGTTTTTAAGAAAAGAAAGATGATTAAATTTCTCATGGAGAAAGTCTCATTTCTTCAGTAGCTTCAGGGAACAGAGGAGTAAGTCATACATATATCGTTAGTTGATCACAGGGTGAAAAAAATAATGTGTAACACTTATAGCCAAACATCCCTAGTGGAGAGCACATGAGGACACGTCCCATGTGGAGAGAACATGAGGACATGTCAAGGGAGTTGACCCTTGACATCACACACTATGGGAGTTGACCCTAGTGCTTCTAGAGGGTGTATCCTCCAGAAGTCCACATGGGAGTGCCATGTGTGACAAACATGATCCAGATCATACTCCTCTGTGAATTGAGTTGAGTTGATCTGTCAGGACACTTATTCGAGAAGGGATACRTGCATTTGGGCTTATATMTCAACATCCCATGTGGAGAGTACATGAGGAAATGTCAAGGGAGTTGACCCTTGATGTCAAACACTATGGGAGCTGACCCTATTGTTTCTAGAGGGTGTAGCCTCTAGAAGTCCACATGGGAGTGCAATGTGTGAAAAATATTTTGCTACTATAGTGGTTGTGTACCACTAGCAGAGACTGTGTGTCTTTGGACATTAGTTGTGTACTACTATGAAAAGATACCTCCCTAGCTAAGAGGGAGTGTTTATGTTTCAACATCGGGTGTAACTTCTCCTATATTGGGCTGCAAATCAAGGGAGAGATGATACATTTATCATAAAGGTGCACTTGTGGTAAATGGGCCCAAACATTGTCCTTCCTTGATCATGACAAGGAATAATATGGACTCAAGGTGCTTGAAGTGCTTTCCATGTGTCGGTTAACATCAGGCTAACATTCACTCACATGTGTGTACTTGTGGTGAAAGATCTTGGTGTGGTCTTTGTCCTAGTCACGATGATTTGACAAGGAATGATAAAGACTCAAGATGCTATATGTTATTACATGTAGACCCAGAGTGATCTTGATCTTAGAGAGAGTTAATTGGCCTAGAGGGAGAGTTGCATAAGGAGTTTATCCTCAGTTCAGGTGGGAGAGAGATGTCTCCCAAGATTGACAGACAAGTGTCATGAGTTTAGGATGAAGTTTGTATACTTTAGACATAAGCTTGGCATGATGCAAAATGTCTCTCTCGTTGAGAGGGAGTGTTGATGTTTGGACAACATCGAGAAGACATTCTCTTAGAATAATAATTAATAATATAATTATTGATTATTAAATATCATATATAATAAGTAAATGATAATAATAAATAGTTATTGATTATTCAAGGGACACATCCTTTCATGGATGGTCACCATATGTTCCCTATATATGGAACACTCATCATTGTATTAATATACCTATTATATCTCATATGAAGAAAAAAAACAATGATAAGTAATCATGAAGCAAAATGTTAATTGTCACTAGAATGTGCCACAATGAAACTAATCTACAATAATAATAGACTTCTTAAATTTATAATTCTAGTGGTCTAGTGATAATATGGTATATTCAGTTTACCATTAACTATTACAGAAGTTCAAAACTGACAGCAAATTTTCTCTTGCCTCATTCTTTAAATTTCAAAAGAATATAGTTCGTATAAAGACATTTTTCTACCAATGTAGCATGCTATTTATGAAATCAAATTTGGCTTGTCATTTGAAGTGACAACCTTTCACCAAAAGAGATTTTGTATCAATAATATGGAAAACTTATTTGAGGTTCCTTGCTTGTTAATGGGGTTTCCAAGTAGATCTACAATGTTCCCCTCATTAATTAGTAATAATAACAAGGAACCGAAAATTGAATACATTAGTGATTGTGGAAAATCATGGATGTTGGATGAGGAAGTGTTAAAGTATGTAAAGTACCCAAACTAGAAAAAAAAATCTTGCTTTCTCATACACATAAAAATTGTAGCAAACACACATGTTGATTTATACATGCAAATAACAACATATCTAAAACCCAAATTCAACCATTCAAGCACATAGAAACAACATTCAAATTAATATTTATACACAGTGGAAATAATCATGCAAATAAAATGGAAAACTTATCTTAAAATTGTTGAACCGACTGGCTGCATACAAGGGACGATCTTCCCATCCATAGACTCGTTATTCCAATTCTCAACAACAAGCCACCCCTGAGATGGGGCCATGAGTCTAAAAGGAGGTATTTCCCTATTGGATTTCCACTCCACTTTCAACAACTCAAAATCCATATTCTACTCCACAACAAATTCCAATCCGCTAGCTCTCTCTCTCCTCTCAACCCGCACAACCCAAGGAATGGGATCCCCCTTCACTGCACATAGTTCCTTAGGCCTTCCCATTTCCCTCCCGGGCTCAAGTGCACTCGGTTGGCTAGGAAATCTCATAGTTGGGGACTCTAGGAATTCTTTGATGTTCCAGGTGTTTTCACATAGCCTTCTTAAGGCTCTTGACCCATTCCCTCAATAGGAAATGTCACTCACATGCATACAACCTTCATAATAGGCCTACAACTTCATTTTCAACATACAACTTAGCCCAACAATGGTTGTCCTTAAGCATAGCATGGCTAGTGCTCTTTTTCTAGCACTCAACCCTCCTCTTGCTCTCCAAAACCAACATGAAAGATTGACCCAAAAAGGCACTCAAATTTACTTTTCTTCTCATGCAAGCTTAACTCACACATTTCCTAAAAAGTGGTTGTACTAGCCCATGCTGTCATAAATTGATGAGTTGACCTTTCCCACCTACCACTCTTACATCACTTTCATATCTCTTTTGATATTTCAAAGGTGGATTAACATTAATAATGAAAATGGATGAATTAATATAAATGGGTAACCCCTTGGACCCCTCTTTATCCCCCTCTTTTGTGGAATCATATCCCTCTGTCATTACCATCTCGCTCATACCGCAACCAATGACTATTATTTATTAATTATTTTAATGTATAAAATACATAATTCGGCCCTTGGCCCTATTAATCAATATGGGCTATCCCACTCAACCATATCGACTCACCAACCTAATTAATATTTTCACAATTACATTATAATTGCGAGGATTAGAACTACGGATATTACACCCCCCCACCGCCCCCCCTATTTTTGCACTGCCCTCAATAGACAAAACCGTACAAGTATACACACATAATACAATTCTAGGATCTTAGGCCCTTAATCAACATATAGACTCTTTGGCCTAAAATACATATACATAGGCACTCTGACCCAAAACATATACATAACCCACTGACATTCTCCTACAACTATCTCGATTTCCATTAGTTCTCTTCCACAGACCTACCCAACCTAAGGAATGTACCCCTTCACTGCTCTTAGTCCATCTCGTTGTACCATTCTATTGACAAGTTTGAATGGCCTGTCTAGCAGATGAGGGAGAACACCCGATGACAGGTCCCAATTAGACCCACTCTCGTTTGGGATAGCGTTTCTGACCAGATTTTCCCCTGGTTACCAATTTAACTAATATACTATCTAAATATGAATTTGACAACCGAAGGTTCTTAGATGAATTAAAATTCTAAATAATTACTTCTAAAATAAGATGATTAATTACAGTCCTAAGATGCACTCCTACTTTACGCTATGCTAACCTATCCTGATCAAGAGCAAACTAAAATGTAAGTATAATGAAATATTTGTATTACTTGTATAGAAGTAATTCGTATAAACAAGTAACATGAAAACTTAACAACATAACCAGTTAAATACAAATAGTTGATTAACTAACTAAATCACACTATCACTATACTCAAAGTGAAAATTATGGCAACTGTAAACATATGAAAATTAATTCAGAAGTAATTCATGAAACCAACATTCATATTTTTTAGAAATAAACATGCATAAATCAGAATAGTCTCATTCATTCAAATTGACACCACAATATTAAAATATGTCTCTGGTTCAAATTAACTTGCAGTAAAAACACTGTTTTGCTACCTCCAAAAATCAAAATCCCTTTTCTATGGACAACGCTTTTTTATAACATGGAGAGACTATTTAAATTTTGATAATTTAATTATGAGTACTGAGCCGTTTTACAAAAATGACTCTTCATATGCCTAATCCGAAAGCAAGATTACAAAGCAAAGAAACGAGGCATCTGGGAAAGTTGCAAAATTTAATCATCACGAGTTGTTCTCATCCTGCATATGGTTTTGATACTCTTCATAGAGGGAAGAATCTTTCATTATGTCCTCTATTTTTCCAGATTGTGATATTTCAATGATTAATTCTCCACTCCAAACTTTAGCGGACACTTCTATATGTAACTCCGCTGTTCTTTTAAAAAATTGTTGGATCTCGCTGATGAGTCAGGAAAGTCTTAAAAAGTGTTCCTCCAGGGATTGTTTTTCAATATGATTTAAGATTTTAATGCTTTCTTGGCTATTTTTCTTACACTCTTCCACCTCATTGATTCTTGTAGTGGAAGGTGTTACTTCATCGATGGAGAGAAATGGTTGCATTTCAAATTCCTTCATGAGATTGTTTCAACTATTCCATAGCTCCATGTAGGCGTTAGTTGCTGCTTTTTGGGTAACCTGTACATTCCTCAAGAAGGGTTTCCAAGTGTTGAAGAAAACCTAATATTCGAGTCTTTCTTCAATAGAATACACTAGTAGTGTAGTAGGGGGTGATCTATGCATTTATTTCCAATTAAGAATTTTATCAAGGGACTCATTTGCTTCTTGATATTGTCCTTGAATTTCTATTAACTTATCCTACAGCCTGAGTTGATCATCTCGACCAACATGTATGTTATTGAGCACATTGAATAATTCTTTTTTCTTTGTTGCAAGCTTCTCATTTAGCTCTAATTCTTGGTCCTTCATAATCTCCACAGTGAGTGTTGACGTCATGTTCTCTTCCAAGGCCATTTGAAGCTTTTGCCTTTCTAGTTCCAATTCTCTATCGTGGGTATCCCATTGGGTCTACATCCTTCTCTCGAACTCAACATTCATCTCATATATTTTCATTTGCAGAGCTTTGTTTAGTTGTTCTACGTTGAGAGACTCAACCACTTTCATGGTTTTTTTGAACTTCGAAGTGAGCTCGTGTTTTACATTCTTCAATTCAGTGTCCAATCTATGATCTTGGTCTTGGCCGTGCTTAAGGCGCTGGTAACTTCAAGAACATAGGAGGTATTCATTCTCACCAAATCATTGAGAGAAGAGGTTGCTTGAACAACATTCTCTTCTGGGTTAGGACCAACCTTCCATTCTACTATTCTCCCTACATATGACTTAGTTTTGGTGGATTCCCATTTCTTTATTTTGTGTGATCTCTTACCAATGATTTTGATTCTGTCATCATAATAATAATCTCTGATGGCCACTACAATCCCTTCAAAATCCAGAGCCTGAGAAGAGAAAGAAGAATCACCTGGGATGGCATTGATGAGGGTGTAGTCTTATGGTGGTATGTTTACATTGCCCAAATTGGGAGTGGACGTGGTACTCAACTTCTTGCTAAATTTTAGTGATTGATGTTGTTTCAACAAATCTTTTGCTTTCCTTTGAGCCTCGGTCTCATCAACTAGTATTTTTTCCTCAGCCTCATCAATGAGTCTTTTGGCCTCTACTTCGTTGGCCAATCTCTTAACTTCGTCTTCAACTTTCTTCTTTTGGATGGCAATGTGTTCTTCTTTGAGTTGATTTTCTCTTTTGATTCTTTCTTCTTTGGATATCCTTCTTTGATACTCCTCCTCATCATGGAGTCTCTTTTGTTATAACGTTTCTTCTTTCCTGTCATTTTCTTGCTCTTTAATGTTGTCGTTGTCTTGTTCCTGCTGTAGCAATATTTGAAACTGATCAATTGTTACCCTCTTCATTTCCTCTTGTTCATTTTCAAGCTCCTATTTGGAAGCATCATTGGGAAACTTCTGTAGAACCTCTTCATAAGAAATGATTTCTTTAAACTTGTTTTCTTCAAAATCAACCACATGGATGTTAGAGTGAGTGAGACCAACAAATCTGACGTGGTTGACTACAAGCTCATGTGGGTCATGGCCTTTAGGCTCTCCTAGACATAGGCACACATATTGTAGGGAATCTACCTCTTTCCTTGCATGAGGGCCATTGGAAATGGTGTAACTCCCTATGTGGATTGGAAATACAGGCCTAAGCTTTTTGCTGCTACTCAAAAGTAATGAAGTGACCCTTGTCCCCATGGTTTGGTAGGAAATCTCCCTCACTAATAAACGATCTGGGAAAAAGTAGGGAAAGAGGTGTGGGGATCCAGTGGTGCCATGCACCTTAATGTATGAGTAATATTTTCATAAGTACTCGTCAACTACCGCTTTCATTCAAGTCCTAGCTTCAAGGGAAATCCCATACCTTGGGAACTCGAAAAGCATGGTGTGCAGAGGAGAGAGGAAAATGTTACATATGTCATAAAATTATCTTTTGTAATTTATACTCCATAACTTAGAGCAGTACACATGTATAGGGGGTTGGTTATGGTTCTAGTTCCACTTGAGGTCAATAAATTGCATCGAGGAGAAGATGGCATCAATTAAGTAGGATGACATATAAAAACAAGGCTTTCGCATACCGAAAATGTTTTTCATGTGGATACAGATGTTGAAAGCCAATATGTCGGCCCAGTTAAACACTTGTTCATTTTTCATGATAGTATGGGCTAGTGGCAACCGATCCGTATGAAAATGTGTGCTTTTCTCCTCACCATACAACCAACTCAACATAGCGACCAACAATTTATAAGGTGCTTTGAGTCTATGGGTGGGTACCGGTTTTTGTCCCTGTTTAAGTGTTTCATCCTCATCCATCCACCAATGTTTCATTAGCTTAGCTAGCCCTTTGTTACGTTGAGCGAAACCTTTCGATAACAACTCATTGAAAGAACATGTGGGAATGGGTAAGTGGTATCTTGGGTCGATGTCCTTGGGTCTCAAGGATGCTATTCGACTCCCCTGCTTGCTCATGATAGTTGAGGTGTTTGGGTTGAACTGTTTGAAACACCATTGTGCTGCCTCATTATAGGGAAAAAGTGTTGGGCGTGAAGAAACTAGATGGATGCCACTTTTTTGGATGTTCTGGTATACTTCCATGTTCTCGTCTTTTAGAGGGAAATCTCCAGTGTTTAAAATCCTATAGATCTCGTCATATCTAGGATTTTGGTATTCACTCGTGTGATGGGTGGTGTCCATCATCAGGATCTCTGCTTGGCATGAATATGTTTAAGGTGTGGAGGTAAACTGAAAATAGCCATAGCCTTTAGGTCTCCTGGTATTCTGGCTTGCCATGATAAGTTGTTGGCTCAGTCTTGCATCACCAAGTTAAAACATGAATTAATCCAGGGAGAGTAACACGACCATCGTGAAGAGACAAACCATTTAAAAGAAAAAGGCAATACTTGTAATTGAGTTGGAAAAATGGTCTTAGAGTATCACTTAGCAAATCAAAGTAGAAGGGTGTTTTATGAGCTTATGGAAGAAGATAGGTTGTAATATGAGGGTTTATAGCCAATCAGTATGTATCAAATCCATCCTAAATAGGTAATAACTCACCAGTGTATAAGAAACGTTTCAAAACTTGACCACAATCTTTGTCATTGATGCGAATTAAGAGTGTAGATCACCCAAATCTGTGTATCAGAGTCGTCTCATGGCCTAGACTTGAAAAGATAATTATCGGAGTCGTCATGTCAGAGTGGGAAAGATTATGGATCAATTTGTGCTCCTACAGGAGGGGTATCAAAGGTATATTCCATCTCGCTTGGATTCATGTGCTGAGGTGGCAGGAGAGAAGTTTGGGGACATGTGGGACCCGTTAGAGTTGTTGCATCAGAGGTTACTGGTATGAGTTTTTAATAAGACTCCGATGGCAGGATATTGAGGGAATAGTCCCTTTTACTGGATTTGCGTGTCGATCATAAATGAGTTAAAAGGATTTGAATGACGACGTTGGAATTTATGTTTCATATTCCACCAGGTTAAGGGAACACTGGAACCCCAACAAAGATGGTATTGAAGGAATATTTATTCGATACCCTGGGACATGATTCATTTGAAATATATAAGTAGCGTAAGGATCCAAAAAAGAAGAGATGACCAATCCTGACGCACCACGTCATAAGGTCATGGTCAAACTGGTTGCATAAGATCGATGGTGTTAAGTACATGTTGGTTCCACCTATGTTCATCTATTGGTTGCCACGTGGGACATGCAGGGAACTCTATATGCCCTAGTTATCAGAGTGTGAGGATTAGAGTCTTGAATTTTGCATGGGGGGAAATATTCATACAAAGATGATTTCGACAGATCCCTTTCTGATGTGTCCATTGGAAAGGTTTATGTCATAATTTAATCAGTATGAGATTCTTTCTAATTCCAACCAGACTTAGGGTAAAAAGTGTGCAAGTGGGATTCATCAAACAGGTTTAGTAGACAAGTTTTGGGTGCCTACAACAAGTGTATGAAACAATGAACTCTCGAGAAAGAGGGTTGATTGGTGTAGAAAAGGGGATTATTGTTTGATTGCGACTAATAGATTCCCAAAAGAGAATAGGATCGTAGACTGTATAAGCAATAGAATAACGTCTCTGTGCCAACACCTTTTCAATGAAGTATACATGTAGTTCATTGTAAACAATTCTAGAACAACAAGAACCTATTTTATCAAAAAATGGGTTGTTGTGGGGGGTGAGCCACAACAAATGGTGACTTATTGGGAAGAACAAGTTATCTCTAATCCCAAAAGAAAATGACTTCAAACAAATTAGTGTACAATTTTATCTTTAAATAGTTTTTTAATAGTGCACAGATTATGGACTGCACAACATCTAGCCTGAGAGAAAGGCAGGAAAGTGACCTGTTGCAAATTATCTTTGTTATAAACCTAATTTGCACTAGGCATGCTTATCTGGCATCAGGCCATCTCATATTCCTTCTTTTCCAAGCTAGTACTGAACAACTCTTCTTAAAAACACCCTTTTTAAAGGCCCATGCGCCTTGGTCCACTACAGCCAGTGTATACACTCTAGCTGACCCACTACAACCCGTGTGTACCTACAAAATCACGAAAAATGGAAATTTGCTGATGGAACACAAAGTTTTGGGTAAGTTAACTAAACCTTTCGACCATGCATGTCCAATCACTCGACCAAATACCTAGCTCCTTCTAGCCTATAAAAGAAGGGGTAGGGGTCCCATTTGAAAGGAGGAAAATCATAGTAAAGAAAATGTACCCAAATTAGCATTCCCTTTGCCTCAACCTTTTGCAACTATTGTGTGAAGGGAAGCATATACAAAAGAAATTGGAGCATAGTTGAAGAGGATCCCAGGACCATATTCGAGGAGCAGTGTCCGATCTCACTATTGTAAGGCATTCTTGTGAGATTAATAAAAGAAGTACTTTTCCTGTCCTGCCATATGAGTTTTCTATTGTTTGAATATTGATTATATGTTGATTAAATCTCTAAACCATTAGTTCATAGATCAAATTCATGTGGAGTTCTCCGTTTGTCTTTTGTGAATGCAGGTTAACATTGGGAGGAGAGTTGCAGTCAAAGAGCGACCAAGAGTGAAAAATGATCGACATCAAACACGAAAATAAGGTACATCAACTTGATCTTTTTAACCTTGTATTTTCATATAAATAATGGGGTTTAGGCATGGGATGATGGTTGAAGGTACGAAGATTTAGGTCATTTCTGCATGCATGATAAAACCCTTAGTGATAGTCTGTAGGAGGGATTTCCCACCCACAACAGAATTGGCGACCATACTAGGGATCTCTCGGGTTTTCTGGGGATACTTTTTTGGTAGTTTTAAATTGGTTTCACCACCTTTTTTCTGAGTTTCTGCAAGAGTCTGAGCTAGTAGGGATTCTAGTCTTCCATACCAGTATTCCCTTCTTTCTTTTCTTGGCTTCTTTTTATTTTACGGAAGTCACAGAGGTACATGCGGCTTGTATAAGGCTTGCATGTGTGTACCCAAGCCCTACCTTCACATAGCTCGCGTGCACACGCTAGCTGATGAAGTGTCAGTCGCATGTCTGAGTTCATAAATGTTTTTTAGAGAGGCAGTCATCCTATCCCCTGTCAGAAGTGATCCTTCTCAGGGGTTTTCTGGATCTCATTCTGGTCTCTGTTTTTGCAGTTTGTAGCTTAGGTACCACCTTAGATTGGTCTTGTTCTATGAAATTTTCCTTGAATTGTTTTTCTTTTCTGTCAAATTAAGTTTTTTGAGTCTTCAAGGGACTCTGGTTCTCAATACCAGTAGTCTCTGCCAGTGTTTGATTGCTTGTTTTTTCATTTTTGAAGAATTGCAGAGGCACACGCGGCTTGTATAAGGCCTGCATGCGTGTACAGACACTCCGACTTTACACAGCTCGCGTGCACACGTTGGCTGTTAAACTGTCAACAACGTGACTATTGAGAAAATTTTTGTTTAAGGAGAGGCAATCATCCTCTTCCTTATCAAGAGTTATACCTCTCAAAGATTGCCTTGATTTAACCTTGGTCTTTGTCATAGTAGTTGACAACTTAGGTCTGATTACAACAATAGCTTTCTTTTTCATTAAAAAATTTTCCTCAAAATTTTTTCTTTCATAGGGTTTTTAGACAAGTGTGAGAGTCTACTTTAATCAATTTGTGTGTTATTGTTAGTAACTCTTTGCGATCTGTGCTTAGGCCAGAAGTTTTCTTGGTCTTTACTTGTCGTCATTTTTCCTTTTGGCTTTGCGAGCAGTAAATAAAAAAAAGAAAAACTCTTCTATTTCTTGGTTTGGTTAAGTAGTTGTTGGTTTGCATTAATAACCAGGAAAAGTTTTGATTTTATAAGTTCTTGGTTGTTTACTTAGGACAATAAGTATTTCTTAGTTGAGCAAAATCTTGTTTCGAGTTTGCTATTCAAAGATCGTTGAAAAAATTTTAGTTTGAAAAGTTGATTAAAAATTTAGTCAAGGAGAGGTTATTTTGTTTCCAGCTTTCTGTGTATCTTTTCTTTCATCTTTTAAAACATCACTAGTTTCACTTTCATAACCTTTGACTTAAGACAAGCCATAAAAAATTAACGATTAATTAAAATCAACTAGACTTTATGTTTGTAGGGTCCATCAACTAGTTTAGGCTAGAGCCTTGAATTAAGTTGGAGAG
>JASDQU010681116.1:14061-24869 GCA_032191745.1 Picea mariana
AGAGATGCTCCTGCCTCATACTCCTCAGCTGCAAAATTCATGAGCTCATGCTCATGAGCTTCCCATCTCAGTGGTTGAAATCCTCCTGGATCCCAAACAAATTTCTGGAGTTGTTCATCTGCTCCATCTCCCTGCTATTGCTACTGCTGCGTTGTTGTTACTGCTTCTTTCCTTCTTCTCAGCTTCTCCTTCCTGACAGTTTTTGTTGACCCCAACATCAGCTCCCTGATCTTCTCGATCACTTCGTCCAGTTGCTCTAGTGGCTAGCTCTGCTCATGCAGTCTCCCTAGCTGCAAAATTTTTCTACAATTGGGTAGATCATTGTGATCTCCCATGCCTTCTTCATCTGCTTCCAACTTGACCTGTTGGATGTGCATACCCTGCACTATCACTCTTCTCTCTAGGGCTTCAATTTGTTCATACAGATCAGTGAAACTAATGTTTTCTGCTTCTTCCTCTTCCTCCACTTCTGCAAGCTCCAATGCTGCAGTCTTTTCAGTTTCTTGGCTGAAAATATTGAGCCATTCCTCAGAATGCTCATTCTTTTCTTCTTCTTCTTCTTGGGAAATCTCAAATTCCTGCTCCAATTCTTGTTTGATAGTCTCAGCTGGCTGTCCTACTTTTGTTGTTGCTGCCTCATCTGCAACACAGACTTTGGCCTCCTCTGGGCTATGTGGCAGGAATATCTGAATTCCTCCAATCATCAAAAGATTCCTCCAATCTTCCTCCTCTATCAGCTGCATCTGTTGATCTGACTCTAACTTTGAGCTCATCTGCTCTGTCAGCTCCTTTGGCTGATTCAAAATCACCTCTGAGTCCATGAGACTCTCAGATAGCCTCATCTGCTTATCCCTGCCCACCTAGCAATATGGGATTTTCCTGCTACTTCCTTGGTAGACTATGAGATCAACTAATCCCATCTTTATCAGCACCTCAGGCTGAATTGAACTCACCTCTGAGTCTATGAGACTTTCAGACAATCCCATCTCTATTCCCTTGCCCACCTAGCAAATTGGAAACTTACTACTGCCCTCCTGGTAGTCTGTGAGATCCCGCAGCGGTCTCGATCCATTGCCCTCCTGGCACTGTGAAATTTCCTGGCTGTCCTCATGACAGTCTGTGAGATCCTCAACTGATTTCATCTCTTTTCCCACCTGGCAATCGGAAATTTCTCCTCTTCCCTCCTGGCAGTGCTTGAGATCTTTAGCTGATCCCAATTCATCTTCATCATCACTGAGATTTCTCTCAGTCTCTGGCTCACATATCTAAACCCCTTCTTCTGGTCTGTTGAGGTTTTCAGCATGCATCAACCAACTTCCTAACAACCTATGCTATCTTCTAGCCATCAACTCCTTGACTGACCATTTTATCTTTGTCTTCATGGGCCATTCATATACCCATCTTGACCTGGTATTCTGCTGCATCTCCAATGCAAGTTCATCCATCCTCGCGTTCATCTCAGTGAGTTCTTCATCCGATTCAACTTCGCTCATCAGCTCTGGGTCTTTCCTTCCATCACTCGTATGGCGTTTCGTAGCCATCTTGCTATCCCTGTCTGCTCTCATGGAAAACCTGCTTCTCATCTGCAAGCGATCATCCACAAAGTCCTCAGTATTTTGTTTTCATTTGCCCCTCTATCTACAATGTACAAATAGAATCTGGGCTCTGATACCAAATTAACGCAGACCTATCGGCCCTCGGGCTGATATCTGCTCACAGGATCGTTCTTTAACCCCTTTGAGCTGGATCAACTCTTTCGAATCCCCTGCTAGAATCTCTTTCCAAATTGATCCACGGGTCCTTTTAGCGGTTCGCAATCTCGTGAGTTCGCGAGTCATGACTCCCGACTTTTCCTCCTCAAATCCGCGATACCCGAGATCGTGAAATGGGTATAGCCCTTTCTTTCGCCAGCACCCTCCTTGCGTGACCGCCGGCTAGGCTAAGTGTTAGAACTTCTTTCCTCTCTCGCCTTTGCGAGTTCAAAGGTCCAACCTTGGCACCTTCTTTCCCAAAGCCTCGAGAGGCGAGATTTGACTTTTCTCCTCTCGTTCTCACTACTCGTGACTTCAGGACTTTCAAGACGAAAGTCTCGACCTCTTATCCTCAGATATGCCAAAACGGTGAAATTTCGACACATCTTCTTCACAGGTCCCACGGTGGAACTTCTCGCCTTTTTGGAGTTCTCAGACTTCAGGAATCTAGACGCTAAGCCTTCATCTCTTCAACCCACAAAACCCCAAAATGGTCAATGAAGTTCTGACCTCCATGTCAGTGAGTATGCCACATGTCCACTCCCAGATGGACGGTCCTGATTCACGTCATAGCTTCACTACTCGCGAAGTTGAAGGACTTCCCCTTCTGACCTCTGATGTTTGAATCCCGATATGGGTGATTCTGTGACACGCGTCCTCCTCTGGATGGACCACTCAAATTATTTCATGAATTCGGGACTTGTGACCCCCTGTGACACAATCTTATCAGCTCAAAACCCTGGTAGCCAAAATACCGATGGGTCCCCTGATCTCTGCCACGTGTCTCAACGAACGGATGACCGAGATCAATTTCAGGTCTTGCGCTCCTCCTGCCGTTCTCTAGACATGGAATCTTATCCAATGGCTCAGAATTTCTCGGCTAATCCGATGGCAACTATGGTTCCTCCTGAGTTTTAGCGCTTTTCTTCCAGACTTGGAAGAAATTTGAATGCTCAAATGCCTCAACCTTTGTCCTCCTTTGTCTGCGAACTCTTGCAATTTGATTCCTCACCCGTGCATATAAAAACGCTGTCCCTCCTGAGCTTTGGGAACTTTTAACTCTTTCAAAGAGTTGTTTGGCCTCTGCACTCCTTACAGTTGTGGATCCGTGCACCAAAAGCACTATTCCTCCTGATCTTTCCTGTAGCTTTGACCTCCAAGGAAACTCGACCCTTTTTCTTTCTCCCTCAGATGAAGAATTCAGATGCCCTCCTGGCTATCCTTCTACTCAAACAACTTATTGTTGAGTACTCAAGGTGTTCAGAAACCCTGCGAAGATCCTTCCCTAGATTCTCCTTCTATCTCTGAACTCAAAGAGTTCCTCCTGTGCACTCTGGCACTTACTCAATACCCTCTTGGCAGAGTATCAAGAATCCTGAGTGATTCTTTCTTCTTATGAACTCACAGCAGAGATATTTCTCTATGCACTCCTTGCACCTGCTCAATGCCCACCTGGCAGTGTTGTACAGAAATCCTCAGAGATTCTGTCTGCAACTTTCTTTTCCACAACCTTTCCTCCTGAGGTATTCATCAACCTCAAAGGACTTCCTCTAAATTGTTAATTTCAGCTACTGTGCCCACCTGGCACGTCTTTGTCCGACTCCGCGGAGTTCAGAAGTGCATCTAGGCACTAGTATTCAGAGACTGCAGTACTCTGTCACTGGCATGAAACCACAAAGAACCTCTCAAGCCTGAAAATCAAACAACTCTCTGCAAATTTCTAGCATGCATCTACAGCATAAATTGAACACACAAAGACATTCACATAACACAGACAATATGCAGGAAAAACTGTTGTTTGTATTAAATGGAAAATGCCTATTTTTTTTTTTACAAGGTGTTCCTGAGCATGGCCTGTAACAAGGTCTCGGCTCCTTCTCTTTCACACTCACTTTTTCTTGCGCATCTCTACTTTTACCACCCATTTTCAAATGAGATCGAAATTGATCTTTTACATGAGGGGGCTCTTCGAGCTCTTCCCTCCAATCTACCTACCCTATTCAATTACATTGAATGGGTTATCTAGTCCACAAATCAGATCTAGATCTTATCCTTCAAACATTAAAGGCCTATCTATCTACAGCCTGTGCGCATAGCACGGCCCCACGGCTCAATAGCCTAAACATTAAATTACAGTCAAATCCAAAATGGAAGACGAGGGATGCGCCTCTCTTCATCTTTGAATGCACGCGCTGACATGGTTGGCTGGCTGACATGGAGAGATGCTCCTGCATCATATTACGATCCCCTCCCCTTATTTATGCACTGTCCTCAGTGCATCATACACCTGTATATATCAGAGTTTTCAAAAATCTTCAAAAAGATGCGGGTATTCTATCCACATTGCATCTTCATGCTCCCAAGTAGCATCCTCAGGATTGTACCAGGTCCATTGAAACTTTACAAGCCCTATGTCTTGATTCTGGAGTTACTTGACTTTCCAGTCCAAAATGCGCACCAGATGCACTTGAAAAGTGCCTTCTTGCTCCACCTGAATCACATTCCAATCAATAACATGATTGGCATCGGGTATATATTTCTTTAGCAATGATACATGGAAGACATTATGAATACACATAGATGCAGGTAGTGCAATCATATAAGCAACTGGACCAATCCTCTCCAGGATTTCAAAAGGCCCACAAAATCTAGCTGCCAACTTGGCGCAGCTTGCCAACTTCAGGGAACTCCTATTAGCTTTCACTTTCAAGAAAACATGATCACCCACTTTGAATTCTCTATGGATTTTGTTCTTATCGACATAGATTTTATGTCTGTCTTGGGTAGCTTTTAAATTCTGCTTAATTTTTGTCATCTGGTCCTCCATATCCCTGAGCAACTCTGGCCCAACTACTGTCCTATCAGCTGGATTATCCCAACTCACTGGAGTATTGCATTTTCTTCCGTAAATTGCTTCAAATGGGCTCATCTTAAATGATGCATGATACCCATTGTTGTACGTGAATTCTACCAAGTGTAGGTAGTCTTCCCATTTTGATGGTTTATCCATCACATACATTCTCAACATATCTTCTATCACTCTATTCACCCTCTCTGTCTATCCATCAGACTCAGGATGGTAAGTTGTACTAAATTTCAGATTTGTTCTGAATCCTTTGAACAATCCTTTCCAGAAATTCGAGGTGAATTTTGGGTCTCTATCGAACACAATTGTTTTAGGAATCCCGTGCAGTTGTGCCACTTCCTTCATGAAAATATTAGCAACTTATGTTGCCTTGTGCGTAGTTTTCAGTGGAATAAAATGGGCATCTTTCGTAAGCTTTTCCACTATCACCATGATCGAATCATGTAGCTTTCCTGTTCTGGGAAATCCCGTAATAAAATCCATTTTCACGACTTCCCAGTTCCATTCAGGAATGGTTAAAGGTTGCAGCAACCCTATTAGGTGTATATTCTCAACTTTCACTTTTTGGCATTCCATACATCTAGCGATGTACTCAACGATCTCTTTCTTCATACCTGGCCAAAAGTAATGGCTCTTGATCGTTGCCACTGTTTTCTGATATCTAGGGTGCCCTGCATAAGGAACATTATGCATTTCATGCAAAATCATACATTTCAAGTCCTGGACTTTTGGAACAAAAATCATGTCCTTGTGAAACAGTATTCCATCTATCCCCAACTTATATTCATCCACCTTCCAAAGTATCTTACCCTGTTGTAGCATTGCTACCAATTCTTTGTACTGCAAATCTGCATTAGCAGCCTCCGGAATTTTTCTTTTAACATTAGTTTGGTACATGCTAATGGCTATAGCACATAGTTCATGCACCTTTTTGCTGAGTTCATCAGCCACTTTATTTTCTTTCCCCTTGATATGCTTTATATCAAAGTCATATTCTCTTAGAAATTCTAACCATCTGCTTTGCCTAGCATTTAGATTTGACTGATCAAATAAATATTTCAAACCATTGTGGTTTGTTCTTAGCTCAAACCTTTTCCCCATGAGGTATTGTCTCCATTTCCTCAGGGCATGCACTATGGCCGCCAACTCCAAATCATGAGTGGCATATTTTCTTTCATGATCCTTCAACTTCCTTGATTCGTAACATATGACAAACCCATTTTGATTGAGGACTCCACCAAGTCCTTCATTACATGCATCAATGCATATGATGAAGTCTTCTTCTGGGTCTGTGATCCTTAATATTGGAGCACTTATCAATAATTGTTTCAAGTGTTGGAAACTTCTCCAGTGTCCACTGAAACTTCATTCCCTTTCTTTGCAAGGAAGTGATTGGGTGTGTAATCTTTGAGAATCCTTCAATAAATATTCTATAGTAACCTGCACGATCCATGAATTATCTCACCTCTTTCACATTCTTTGGTGATGACCATTCTCTAATGGCATCTATCTTCTCAGGATCCACTGCTATCCCATCTTTTGAAATGATATGCCCCAAATAATGAATCTGTTTTTGATAAAATGAGCACTTGCTCAATTTGGCATATAACTGATGTTCCCTTAATACTTGCAACACCATCCTCAAATGATGTTCATGCTCTTCCTCTGACTTGGAATATATAAGAATGTCATCCAAAACGACAATAACAAACTTGTCCAAATACTCTTGGAAAACACCATTCATTAAGCACATGAAAAAAGTTGGTGCATTTGACAACCCAAATGGTACGACTGTGAACTCATAATGGCCATACCTTGTCCTAAAGGCAGTCTTGCTAATATCTTCTTCCTTAATTCTTACTTGATGGTATCTTGATCTGAGATCTATCTTTGAAAATATCTTTGCATCCTTCAATTGATCAAAGAGGTCATCAATATTGGGTAGAGGATACTTGTTCTTAACAGTCACTTTATTCAACTGTCTGAAATCAATGCACAACCTTAGTGTTCCATCTTTCTTTCTCACAAACAAGACTGGGGCACCCCAAGGTGACACGCCTGGGCGTATATACCCCATCTTCAGAAGTTCTTCAAGCTGCATTTGCAACTCCTTCAATTCTGGTGTACTCACTCTGTAAGGAGTCTTTGATACTGGCGCTGCTCCAGGCATCAAATTTATAGAGAAATCAATGTCTCTCCTTGGGGGTAGTCTGGGTACCTCCTTGAACACATCTTCAAAATCTTCCAGGACTGCATAATCCTCCAAATTTGGCACCTTATCTTTAGGTGTCTCTACCAAATGAGCTGCAATTATTTGATATCCTTTTCTGTAACACTTCTTTAGCTACAATGCTGAAATTTCTCTAATGGTTACTACCCTGGGAATTCCCTGTACCTTCCTTAGTTTCCCTTCCTCATTCATGCAAGTAAAATCTTTGTTGTGACAATCTAAGAGAGTGTGATGTTGGTCCAACCAATCCATCCCAATTAGACATTCATAGGAACATAAAGGCAAGATGTTTAAATCTTCCTTGGTATTCAGTCCATTCATGTCTATGAGGCATGACTTAACGATCTCATTAAATTTTCTTCTGGCTCCTGTAGCCAGTTGCACCAACCAGGATTTCCCATGTTTGCTTCTTGGCAGTTGCAAAATTTCCTCCATCTTAGGGTTTATATAACTATGACTAGCTCCTGAATCAATTAAAATAGAAAGGGTTTGGTTGTTGATCATACCTTCCACTTCAATCGTGTGGGACTGATACTCTACTTGCTTGTTGTCCAGGGCTGCATAAATCCTTGGCACATATCTTCACATGTCCTCTACTGTTTCTGCTCATTGTACATTGTGAACAGCCCTACTTCTTTCACCTCTGTGAGGACAATCTTTGAACCTATGGTCTCCTTTACAACCCCAACATTGCATAGGTGGTTGTCTTGGCCCTTGACTCCCTATGTCAATCACTCTAGGTTCTTTATGTGTTTGTTTCCATTGTGGATTATTTCTGAAGAATAGTGGCTTAGCTCCCTTCTTCCTTTTATCCACCTTGAATTTCTTATTGTCTTCCCAAGCATTTTGGAAAGTTGGCCTTGATTTCAATTGATCATATAAGCATTTAGCTCTCCTTATGGTCTCTTCTAATGTCTTTGGATCATCATACTGTATTTTGTCACTGATGAATGATGGAAATTCACTTAAATACCTTTGAATCTTGATTGTCTCATCCTTAATGAAAGAGACATACTTCAGCAATTCCATAAACCTTCTCTCATATTCATCTATGGTCATACTCCCGAGCTTAAGTTCAAAAAAATCTTTCATTTTCTTGTCATCGTACCTTTTAGTTAAGTACTTCTTCTCAAAATACTTCTTGAATTCCTTCCAAGTAACACTTTTCTCTACAATGTGTTGCACCTACACAAGTTGATCCCACCACATGGAGGCCTTTCATTTGAGTTGATAGATAGCGATTCTACCTTCTGCATGAGAAGAATAATTATGCAATTGAAAATATTTCATCATGCCTAGCAACCATGTTTTTGCATCTTCATCCTTCTTGTGCTCACCATCAAATGTAGGAGGTTTGATTTTGTTCATTTCTCCTCGTAGCTCATCCACCCTAGACCTCTTATACCTTCTGACAGGGGATAGACTTGAGTTGTTGCCTTCTCTCTTATTGGAATGCCTTTGGGAATGATGGTGATGTCTATTAGCACTTTTTACTTTTCCTTTCTCCTCTGAAGATTTGTGACTCTCAGATTTACTCGAGTCACTCTCCTTAACCAATTTCTTTTCTATTATGTTCAAACCCTCCAATAGCTTCATGTTGAAGTCATCCTGCTGCTCTTTGGCTTTCATAAGCCTTTCATTATCAGCTTTATGGCTTTGGACATCCTTCTGCAAATTTGTAATGGTCTCAGCCATATTCATATCTTCATTCCTTTCTTCTCCATGTCCATTGGAGTTCATTCCTTCCATTCCCAAATGGACATCCACCCCTCTGCTCTCCTCTTGTTGACTGTAGTTCCCCTATGCTTCTTCCATTCTTATGGACTCTGCATTGGTCTGATCTGATCAAGTTGTTTTTAATTCTGCAAAACGTGTATCCATAGAAACTTATCAGGCTAAATTTCAACAATTCATGAGAATAAGCACCTTTTGACCCTATATACACATCAGAATTATCTCTCCCGATTTCCTAGTGTTATCACCATGGAAATTCTAGATAAGACCCATGTCTCAAAAAAATAGACGCACAGTGCCTTCAGAGATACACTTGAGAAAGAAGGTGGTTTTCTGAAACCACTTTCGCCAAGACGTGGTATCACGTGTCTCAACATGTCAAATCCACCACTCATGGAGTGGGCGACGGCTAGTCAGGTCACCCTGCTTCACTCGTTCAGTACTTCATAGCCATGTGATGTCGGTTGAATTCCACAAAGTAACGCACTCAAAAGATAATCATTTGAAATGGATTGGCCAAGCATGGAAACCCTACGCTCTTGTACGTAATTTGTCTGCGCTTCATAAATGGAGTTCTATAATTACCACTCCCCAAGTATGAATATATTTATGTATCCAGAACTGAAGTAATATCCAAACTACTCGAATTCCTACTCTCTGTAAAGACACATTTCGATATCCCCAACCTAAGATACATGGACAAGGCTAAGTCGAGTGAGACTAGTTATTCGAACAACATGCTAGAATTTGCTGCGAGTAAGGAGGAAAGGGTCCCTACGCACATTCTAGCAACTAAGTTTCATACAGAATCGGCTATAGAATCGTGGTTGGAAACCAGGTTGAATCCCACTATAAAAGATTTAGTCATCAACAGGCCAGCCGCTAAGAAGAAAAGGAGTAAGCGACATAAGAAGGAGGAATCTATGGCTGAAGTGGTCGAAAGTGTTGGGGAGAATCAACCGGTCTGGTTAGATTCTTCCTTAAAGGTGAAGATCGTTAAGCTGAAGTAAATCTTCAACTAATATAAGCATGTCTCAACAAATTTTGAACAGCCAGTAGCAGAGGTAAAGAGTACCATAGATGATAGGCATGTTCTTCAAACAACTCTTTTTACAACAGGCTAATTGTTGTCATCACCCTTTTGTAATTTTGTGATTAATACGTCTATATAAATACAGAAACGGATTTTAGACTGTTTTATTACAATTCCTATCGAGTGATGTTATGAATCTTGTCTTCTTTTATAATAAGTTTTTCTTGTAATCTTATGTTTTTATTTTCATCTGTCTAAATCGGAGGAAATTAAAACTCGGAATTCTTTTTAATTAATGCTTCGATGCGGTTATGTGTTTCTTTTTCTTTTATTATTATGCAATTTAAACTTAGACTCGTCGCCTTCCAAGTGACTTCGCATGCATTAAACTTGACCTATTAATTTATATTTATCGTGCATAGCAATATCACAATGTAAAACATTTTTCCGCGCACCTAAATCTATTGTGTATTTCTTCTTCTTCACACCAACAACTCACACGGACTACTCTGGCATTGTGTGCCAATACCCACTGCGCACAGTGTTTGTACCGCGCACTGATATTCCACATGAATTTTTTCCTATCCATGCACCATGTCAAGTTTAACATATTCCATAGCGCCCAAATATCTGTGCACACTACTGAATACACCGTTGTGAAACAACTTATACTCATACTTATGCACGTACTAACAAAACTCCTCTGCATTAAGAAATACTTGCGCACCCCATGTGCACATTACTATGTGTGTTCTCACCGTGCCAGGCTAAATTCAGCGTGTGCATCTACACATAATAATCTTCCGCATGGTGCCACAATTTACTGTGCACACTGGCACACCATCGTTTTCCCGCATGCGTGCCAGTATGCCGACCTTTTTCCATGGACACTCTGTGACTCCAATTCCGGTCACTTCGAAGTTACTCTTCTGTGAATATTCGCTTCAACTGAACCCCTCTGGCCCATCCAAGCTCAGTGTTGAACTAAATCTCTGATACCATTCTATAGCGTTCCCCCATCCAACCACAGGCCAGAGTGCACCACTCCAGAGAAACCACTCATGCTCTAACACCATTCGGTAACATTCCCAGTAATCAACTGAGCTATGCCACCTATATTTACTCTTTAAACTGCATGTATCTAAAACATATACATACAACATTCTTGCAGAAGATTTAAAGATAAACAACAAT
>JASDQU010681117.1:0-15144 GCA_032191745.1 Picea mariana
CAATACTTTAGAACTAAGGAAAGAGTAGTATTCTGTCACAGTTTGTTCCAGATCCAGGTGGATCTGGGGAGATTGTTCTGTGTCCGCACTCACGAATTTATCCTTGAACACCTGCATCAAGACCTTGGTATGGATAATTGACCATGCCGACATGGTAAAGTGCACCATAAAAAATGAGCCAGGTGAGTGTGTTTGTGTTTTCCTTTCGGTGGAGGTGTTGAAGTACTACAAACTTAGAGACCAAGAAGGAAAGGTTAAACATAGACTTCATGGTCAATTTCTATGAGGTTCATTATACCATTCGATTGTTAGCCTCATTGTGGAAAGAAGACAATAAATTCACAAATAGGAGCACTGGCTAGTAAAACACAGTAAATCTTCGAGAGCCATACATGTATCTGATGGCGTTAATCTGTCGGTTATATGGAGAAAAGGATTGCTCCAAATTTTCAAAGGCATGGATACCCTTGGATTACACCGTGGTGATTTTAGGAAGCAACTTCAATTGGGGAGACATTATCTCCAATCAGCTAAGTATCAATCTTTCATAGGCTCAAACACCAAAGGAAGGAGAGGTTCTGACCTTCTACATGGCATCTTACTTGTTGGATATAATTTGCGCAAGGAACAATTTTGCAGGTATGAATTTGAGCTGGCATATTTTTGAATTTCCTATACATGTCTATCTCAACATATTATGGGAAAATAGATACAAGAGATCATATTCTTTAATATGTGATGAGTTACTATATAAAAGAGTGCCCTCGTATTTCAGTGGTGACAAATAAGATGATAGAAAAAGTTGACCATTGGTACTTCGAAGAAACTAACACTTATATTAGGGTGTTCGGAGCTATTGGCACGCCCCACCATCTCCTTGTTCATGTCCCAGATCGCCTTATTTTGGGGGAGATATGATACCAAACCATCTTTCAAGGCTACAATGCCTCCTTAGTCAAATACAAGAAGATATATTTCATTTTCTATGGTTTCCACATAGGATTTTACATGGTCAGAGACACTGCCTAGGCAAAACAGGAGGGGCTACATCAGCTCAAGTATCAGTTTTGTACATGCTGCTTTCATAAGCATGATCGCAAGGGATTATTTCCCCAACATGCGACCCAGGTATCCTCCTATTGGTCATATGCTCATAATAATTTTGAAGATGAAATCTTCACTGAAGATGCCCAAGACTGGCATCTCCCAAACTCTCCACCACCATCCTAATGATCATTTGTTCTCCCGTCACCCACGCACTTGTGATCACCATTGAGTTTTCTTCATATGCTAGGACCGAGAGCCCTAACATGGGGTCAAATACCTCCAAATCATTGTCATTACCATAAAATATTGGTGAAATACCTTTGAATCATTGCCATTACCATAAAATATGGGTGAATCGAAGGATTTGGTTTAAATTTTACAAGGAAAAAACGGATTTTCGTGCTCTCCCCTAAGAAATACCCATGGGCTTAGTGTTTTAGGTATAATATTTTGAAAATAAATTTGGGGCTATATATAGTGAAACCCTCTATGTAAATAATTCACCAAACCAAAATTTCTAGAGCCCCTAATTTTGGCCATGGGAAAAATTTGACCCCTCAAATTTTCCATAGCAAAAATGTTAAAGGAAACTCCATAGTGAATTCACCTTTCTTTGTATCTACATTTTCATAACTAAATAAAAGAGAGCAGAGCATAAGCCTCACGTTCTAGCTAGGATTTCTCCTCTATCGGGTTTCCAAAGATACATCTTATGTGAATGGTGTGTTATTTTCCTTGTTCTTTTTGAATTTTTGTATTTTAGTTATTTTTATAAATATGAGCAATAATCTAGTGCATTGTTCCAGTGAAATATCCATGGTAATTACAGAAGAAAAGTCGAAATAAATTTCCATCTTCGATAAAATGTGAAAGAAGAGTATTTCATCTTAAATGCCACTCAATTAGTCCCTTCCATTTCCGATGGTCAAAGACAAGAAAGGATAAATTTAACTAGAAAGAAAGTGGAATATTGCAATACTAATGAATTAGGACTACTAGGATGTAGAAGCGTAGATATATTAATGGATAAAAAAAAGTTCCATGTAGGCCTAAATCCTTTGGGAACTTGAAGGTTTTTATTTGAGGATATAAAGGTTTTATCAATCCCACCAAAATAAAATGAGTTGATAGGGAAGAATTATTTAGCATGAGCCTGGGTTAGTGGTATATCACAACACTAAGTAGTTATCAACAATTTGAATTATGGTTTTTTTTCTTCTTCATTTTAATGTATTAGCCTCAACTTCAAAGATAATATGTGAGTTACAGGGAGGATGTATGATTTCCTAGTTTCTACTATGGTTCATGACATTAGAGTCTACAAAATGCATTATTGTCATTGATTAGTTGAAACTCCATGAAAGAATGACAATAAGATTGTGTGCAAATACAACAATAATTTCATAGCACGTAGTTTTTTTAATCAAATATATTATTATGAAACCAGCATGACTCTAACAAGACACTATACATTTAACTACATGATGATACATCGATGCAACATCATAAATGACATAAACATGATGAATACAACACATGGAAATTTTTAGTGATGTAGGTACAAGGCAAAAATGATGGAAACGAAACAATACTCAATGCAAATGCGATGCAAGTAAAAAAATTAGGATTTTTAAAATATATTCTGCATTATTAATCTAATACAAACTTAACATAGCCTCAACACAATGGACGTTGCAAAATCCTGACATGCACAATAGATTGTGGAGAGGGGTGGGGTAATGAAAATACAGGTTTTGGGGAAGAGGGAAAGACAAAGAAGGAGAGTTATAGGAAGGAGAAGGAGGGATGGAGAAAAGGAAAGGGAAAGATAAAGTAGGAGAGAGAGAGAGGAAGAATATTAAGAGGAAGGAGAGGGAGTGACAGATCAGGAAGAACAAAAGGAAGAGGAAGAACCCGAGGGAAAGGAGCAAGAGGAATGGAAATCTTAAATCCTTGTTTTGTTTTCTTTAATAATTTGTAATCTCATTTCTTAAACCCTAGTGTAAAATCGATTTGAAATCCTTAATCTGGAATATAAACCCTTGCATCAATTCCAACTCCCATCCACTTGTCCACTTATACCTGAAATCCCAAATCCTAAACGAAATCTCCAAATTAAAAAAAAATGGTGAAAACGAGAAAAAATCTTAACTTTCCTGCAACGGAAAACTAGTAGAACCAATGAAAAACCCTTAAACCTCATTGGGTTGCTATTGAATACCCCACAAACCTCTCCCCAATTCCAATAATATTTTCTAACAAAACCTTAAGAGAAAATGAAATGAAGATCACCTTGAATTTTCACATATTTTTTAAATGCAAAGACAATTCAATGAAAAATTCAATTTTTGTATCACTTTTACATTGAGTTTGTGTTATGATTACATTAAGTTCCATAAACAAAACATAAAACAAACCTTGATGTAAAAGCATGACACAAACACGTGTGCCTGAAAAAATGTCTCTCATACAACCTTAAAAAAGTTATATCCCTAACAAAGTTATATGACCCTAATGCATACACATTGTGAAGATATGATAGCATATGATTTGGTGGAAATGAAGAAAAGTTCTAGCAATTCAGAAAGAAAGTTAAAAAAGCATGAAGGACAAATATTTAAGATAGGCAAGTTAGGCGGGTGGTTCTTACAAGAATAATTTTTTTAATAGTTTAAAGGTTTTAAAAAATTATTTTTTTTAAGATATTTTTTTTAGGAATTTTTACTTGAAATTTAGTGATAAATTGTTAGATTGACAAATTTAAGTGATTATTTATGTATAATCTAAGTGTTTGAGGAGTTTTTTAACATACTGAATCTATTTATAAATATAAAAATAAATTTTAAACAACAAAAATAATAATTTCATACAAATTTATGTCACATTCCAATAAAAAAAAATCATTTCAAACTTTAAACAACACCTAATTATTTAATTAATAAAAATAACATATATTATCAGTAACATGCCAATGAAGTTTCGGAGGATTAAACCTTGTCAAATGGGGAAATTCAATTCCGTGTGAGAACTCCGGACTCCCTACGTTACACTACCACTATGCATGTTATGAGATTTTGCACGAGGCATGAAGGGTTGTAAGTGTTATAGCTTGGATGATTAGATGGTTAGGTTAACGTACGGATGTTATAGTTTGGATGATTAAATTTAGTTTTTGTTTTCGAATTAGATTACTATAAATTTCGATAATGTTATAGGTTTTTTTTTTTTTTTTATTCAGTGAGTTTTTAGTTATTTACATAAGAGATATATCATTGTTAAGTTTTCGTTAAAAGTTTTGAAATTTTTTATTTTGCCCGTAGATACTTTATTCATCACATTTTATTCAATATTTTTTTTAGTTTAGTATGTTTATTTAGAGATTGGACTTTTCAAAATTTAAAAAAAAAGAAATAATTTAAGAAAGTTTAACANAGTTTTTAGTTATTTACATAAGAGATATATCATTGTTAAGTTTTCGTTAAAAGTTTTGAAATTTTTTATTTTTCCCGTAGATACTTTATTCATCACATTTTATTCAATATTTTTTTTAGTTTAGTATGTTTATTTAGAGATTGGACTTTTCAAAATTTAAAAAAAAAGAAATAATTTAAGAAAATTTAACAATAATATGATTAATTATAAATTAATTGGATATAGTTTGGATAGTTATGAGTAATGATTGTTATCCTTTCCACTTAGGTTTAATTCTCATAATAACATGAATAAAACTCATAATACGTATGTTGTAATGACTTTGAACCTATATATATTGGAAAGTTACTGTTAATTCAAAATTGAATAACAAAGCAATTACTATTTCCAAAAAAAATATGATTAACTATAAATAAAACAAATAAAAAAATAACAATATATATATATTTTTAATTTTAAAATTTAATAACCAGTATTAATATGAGAAAATGAGAAGAAAAAACAAAAAGAAAAGTATAATATCTGTTTTTGATAAGTTGGGAAATAATTTTAAAAAGTGGCATTTTTAACTTTTTTGGTGTTTTTATTTATAATTAATCATCAAACATAATTTTTATTTCAAAAAATATATAAATATAAAGTATATTTTAATTTTGTGTTATTGTACGGATGAGACCTGTAGATCATTTTAAAATAATAATTAAAAAAAATTATTAATATATATAAAAAAATATCAATCCATTTAAATCTAAATCCTTTAAAACTCATTTAATTTTTTTTTAATCTTTATAAATGTTTAATAAGTGTTAAATTATAAAGAGGATTAAAAGCTTAAATTTAAAATAAAATAATTAATTAAATATACCTTTTCCCACTCAAACTTATTATTAAATTTAACGAAACATAGATTGATTAGTGTTTTAAGATATGTTCTGTTTTTACCAATTTTTCAATGTTTATTTTCGAGGGAAGACAAAGTTGTTCTAACTAACTAACTAGCGAACTACAACTTACCCCAATTGTTCAACCTTCTGATAGCAACATGATGAAAGGAGTTAGTTGATATTTAGATGTGATCAAGGGCCATTCAAAGACTTCCCATAGGTGTTTAAGGACTTTCCTAGGCATCCCAGAAGGGATCAAAATTGAKCCTTTCATATCCTATCCAAAGGTGCCTTGCCCATCCTAGAAGTGTCATTGAAAATATGCATGTCAAAAGAAAAGTTGATTTTTATTTTTATCGGTTTTGAATGAAGTGCAAGGTGGATGTTAAAATTCCATGAAAAAGGATATAATTTAAATTGCTTGTGAACCATAATTATTCAATAAATGGCACCTACTGGATCAAACGAAGTATGTGCGACATCTTGGACATAGGTAAGGGCTATGGCAAAGTGAAGAGGACCTTAGTGTCCTCGCTCTACACATGGTAAATGCCTTTATTTAGTTAATGGTTATTTCTCTGTTGAGGTCACTTAGTTAAACCTTGTAATCTTGGATGATGGACATTCCACATGATGTGCATCAGGTTCAAATAAATGAGATTGGGACATTCATTACCTTCTTGATGGAGGAACTGTGAAAGAATTTGATGTTACCTTAGCATAGCCCATGAGGTGTTTAAGGACATTCCTAGGCGTCCCAGAAAGGATCAAAGTTGTGTCTGTCATAGTCTATCGAAAGGTCCTGTCATAGCATGTCCCGTGATCTTGTTGCTTCTAAAGGATCTACTAGTAAATTGGGATATTGACTTGGAGATTCTAGGACTGGAAGAAACATTTAATGAACATCAAAATAACTATCCTATATTCTTTGATGGTGGATTTAAAAGGAATTTGTGGGATGTTGGAGCTCGTTCACATGCTTATCCTTCTAGTCGAAAAACAATGAGGGATTCCTTTCATTCATGTAAGAATAACCCTTTCACAACACTGAATTATACCCACTTTCCCAATTAGAGTTGGTGGACATCAAACAAGGCACATGATGTGCAGTGTCTGGAGGAGGTATGAAATCTACTTGTAGTTTATTCAATTTTCAATTGCATTTGTGTTTATTCAATTCAATGGTTTAATATAATTATGCGCCTAGAGGTGTAGATAGATTATGGAGGGGTGTTGGTGAAGGCTGGGAGTTTATAGAGGAAAAGAAATATCAAATCAACTCTTAGAAAAGATTTTCACTTGAGTTATTTCTCATTTATTCCACACTCATCTCATCTTTCAAAGCCCCTAAAGTATTTGTGCTCTATTTTATAAAAAATATAGGAGAGTTGTTATAGAAAATTGGAATAGAAAATAGAGTCCAATGTGGATTGAATTTCTCCTTCAATGGATTTTCAACTCACTAGATTTGTCACTCTTAACCAAATCCTGAATTTCCTTTCCTCACATTGAACCAAATTCTAAATGGCATTCCCTCCGGTCCCGACTGTCTTTTGTGCAGGCCGTCATTAGACCTAATTGTTGACCCCATTGCTTGTCCATTATTCATTGTGGGTGGGATATTTTGTTTAAGTTTTTATTTTCCATTTGAATCGATGTATTCTTGCACTCAATTTGTTAAAATTAGTGTCCTATAATTTGAATTGAGACTCAAATCATAATACTTGTTTTTCTCTAGTTGCATCCGCAATTTGGCTTGTTTTTCTCTAGTTGTATCCACAATTTGGTTTATGTCGATAGTGTTGTACCCCGGTTCAAAACTTCTATTGTAGCATCCCCAACATCCAACTGGGCTATGCCACATTAAATTTTTTGAACTGTATACAAAATTCAAACATATAGAAACTCTGCAAGTGCACATTTTCATACAGAATAATAATAAAAATACACATGCAACACACACATGAAAAACCCATAAAAATAAATTCATACATAATAATGGAGGATGTAATCTAACACACAATTGACACTTATATTGGTAAAAATATCACCGACTGCGTGTACACCTTCCACGTTCCTCCCAGCCTTAGTCCACACTGCTCAAAAATCTCAACAGTGGGTCACCCCTGAGCTGGGACTAAACTCCACCTGGGTAAAGAAATTGCTAACCACACTGATGTATCTCAGACAACAGGAAAAACTTCGTCACAAGTTCCAACTCGAACTAACATCCTACAGTCCCTCATTCCCCACATGTCTTTCCCTGCCCAATAAGTGTGCCCCTTTCTTGCTCAACAATCCCTCAATTGCCCCACTTCCTTTCTAGGGCTTCAACAACATGTCAGACATGAAGTCTTAGTGTCCTGTAGTTTGGCACCTTCAGGAATCAACTCCTAGCAATTCTCTCACCTAGAGAGAATTTATCATGGGCACGACAACACACTTCTTTAGTCTAGCTCCTAAGATAAGCAGGTACAAGTACATATACAAATACATGTACAATGATAGTAACAGAAAGTTACAGAGGACAACTGAAATGAGTTAGTGAGTGATGATGGAATGATGGGAAAATGAACTGAGTCCAACTATATGTATGCATGTTCCCAACTTGACACTTGTTATGTTGAGAACTACTTTGGCCCACTTGTCCCCATGCTTAGAACTTAGGATAAAATAATTATCCATACTTTATACTTTAAGGAATATTAATATAATATTCATTTTTGGCTTAATCTTCCTAGCTTAGCCTCTTATCCTTAACTTTTAGCCCCCTTTCTTTGACTCACCAGCCTCAAAACACAACAAATACACAAAGGTTTTATGGCCTAAAAATCATGTGCACTTAAGTTTGTTGCATGCTATATACTGGAATGTGCACACTTCATCATTTTAGTGTGGAATACATGTGCACACTATACCATGGAAGGTGTACACAGAATTATATCAAAGAACTCACTAGCTTAAGTACATTTGTATTTAAATTTACAGATGGGGTTTAGCCTAGGGGTATTACATCTACTCTACCTTTTCTTGTTGGTTCCCATGAGAATTTTTTTCATTGGTAGCCTCGATCAAAATTTGGTTAGATAGCTAAAATGGTGTGTTGTGTTACATATAAATATTTTAGTTTTCATTAATTGTTGATGGAAACCTTCTTATCAGGAGTTCAAACACATTTTCACACATTTTCTTTCTACATAATGTATTGGACTTGAGACTCAACATATTTCTTCCCTTGATAGGTATATCCAGGATGTTGGAAATTTGAAAAATCTAGAGGGAAGCGACTTCAATTTTGGAGAGAGGCCCCACTGGTTTCACAAGTTTTCACTCGAGATCATCTCCATTCATCAATTACATTAGGAAAGCGATTAAATGATCTAGTACAAATAGTGGCTCCCACTTGAACATTACATTTCTCCTTACCAACCTCGAGTAGCTCAATGACACCAACATAATTCGTAAGACAATTTTTTCATCTAAGACATTTTCATAGTTTTATATAGTTATAAGTTAACAATGTGGCATTAAAATGAAATTGGAGTTATCAATGTTATCATGCTTAAGTTTATTCTTGGTCATCTTATTGAAAACTATCCTTGCTTATTTTAATCTTCAAAAAGGTATTTATGCATCGATTTTTCTATGTTTTTTATTTTATTTTTGTGTGGGTCACCTAAAGGTGGGGTGCTCTATTATTGTTGAAATTTTATAATTTTTTATGAAACCATTATTTAATTTTTTAAGAACTTAAAGATTTGAAAGGTTAATATTTTATTTCTACATTTTTTTGATGAAGGGTTTACTTAATTTACACTATTTAATTGAAGTACAATTATTTTTATAACTTTTCATTCTTGAAAGGTTGGATGATTATATGTCATTCCAATTGCAATTGAAGTTAAGACCATCCCTTCAAAGTTGATAACTTCTTCTCCATGTGAGAGTGGTAAAAAATAGCGATAAGGAAATGTAAGGAGAAAAGTTTGTCTAGACTACTTTGTAGAATTCGATCTCTGGCTTCACGGGAGGAGGACATGAAAGAAAGTCAAGAGAAGCACAAAGTTGTGGAGTAGTAAATTCCTAGGAGAACCTTGAACTAACAAGAGATAATAGTGGTCGTTCAACATTTAGATAACAGAAAAATGGAGGGATCTCGTTGAGATTTAGATGTGATCCATCCCCATTATCAGTATTCATTAGTCAAGTAAGGGCCATTCAAATACTTCCCAGTGGCGTTTAAGGGATTTTTTAGACTTCTCTGTTTGTTTCAGATTAAAAATAGAAATAAGGCATTGTAAGGCAAAAACACTACCCAAATGACTTTGTAAAAGTTGATCCCTAGTTTTGCAGCAATAAGACTGGTTCTGCAGCAATAAGACATGAAATAAATTCAGGGAAGGACAGAGTTGTCGAGCAATGAATTCCTTGGACTTTAGAATCGTGAATTTCATCATTCCAACTAGTGATGAAATTTCAAAGGTTTGTTTTAATTTCACTTAGAAGGCTATATATTCATGGATTCCATAATGAAAAGTTTCGAAAAAAAATTATAGTTTAAATAGCAATAATCAATTAACTGTACACTTCATTAAAAAATATGTTAAATAAAATATTTGGTTTCCATTGAAAATTTATGCTCGGTAGAGAAAATAAAAAATATTACATTAACATTTTCAAATCACAGATTCAAATATAAGTTTAATTATAAAACAATTTTTTACAAAAGCAAAGATGCTTCAAAATATTTTGTTTGTAATACTAAATATGTTTTCCACAAAATTATTAAGAAAATTAACAATATATGCTTTTGTAGTGTGTTCTTGTCTATATAACCCCAAAGTTGTGAAGAAATCATTGAATCAATCTAGAAACATATATTTGTGGACCATCTAAGAAAGAAATAAATCATTTCATCATTCTACTTCTTTTTAATCATTATTTAATTTATAGCAAGTGAAATCCAAATTTTGATGACCTAGAAGCTTTTCAAATCAAGCACACTAAGAGATTTCATTTCATACCTCTCAAAAAGAGAAGTAGGTGCTCCACAAATCTAAAGCATAATGAAATAACTAAAAAAACAGAAATAACTAAGGATTCAAAGACACATTACAAGATATCAACTTCCAACAAATGATGGTAGAAAATGCATAATGAAATATGGACACAATTCAAGTGCAACAAGAACTCAAAGAATGCCTTCAAAGAGGAAAAATGCTCTATAAATATTGTTTAAGAACAAAGGGCCTTACAAACAATTCTAAAAAATTTAAGATGGTAATAACGCTAGGTTATTAGACATACTATAAACAGTTCAAAAAAAGAAAAATATCAACATAATTAAAATCACTAAAATCAAATATAACAAGACTGTGTGGCAGCTCAGTCCCTGCCAACGAGGTTAGAAAGCAAATTGTGGAAAATGCGGTGGAATTGTAAATGAAACGAAGTGTTCTGTGAAAAATGTATATCACAAAAATGTTGTGTGCAACATGTATATCACGTTAGATGGGGCAAAAGTAAATGACGGTTGGCAGGCAGAGCAAGAATAAATTTGGAAATTGAGGTCAGAAGTTTGATTCTTGTAGTGTGCATTCCATGGTGGATTTAAACATATTTTGTCCCTGAGGTGTACGACAGTCGGTGACGGAGTGTGTTGTTAAGCCACTTCGTGTTGAAAAGTCACCAGTTCGAAACCTGCGGGGACAAAAAATCCAACCATGTTAAGGGTTGGTGTGTCTCAGGATGGCTACGATCCCTGGGTGATTTTGACAGCTTAGATGCCCCTGAGTCGTGGTTTATCAAGCCAAAGGTTAATCCCGATGCCAAGAAGGTCCGGACCAATTAACAAACAAAAAAAAAGAATAAATTTGGAAATTTAAATGCATTTTCCATATGGACTGTTGAAAGATAAAAATATATGATGACATAAAATATATGGTGACAATGCATTTTGCATTTTTGAGCACCATTTATGTTGAATTATATAAAAGAAGAAAAGTCTATAACATATAAAAGAGTAAATGCATTTGCCAAATAGACTACTAAAGGATAAGAATAAAAGTATGTAACATATTAAAAATTAAATGCATTTGTCATACAGAGTGGTGAAAGATAAGAACATAGTCTCTAACATATAAAAATTTAAATGCATTTATATTTGAAATGTGTCAAAGAATAAAAGTTTGTTACATACTATTGTAAATTTTGAAATATACTAAAAAGAAAAAATCTATTACACATAAACTGAAATTTCAATGCGTTTCTCATGTACACTGGGATTGGGGCTCCCACAGACCATTAGCGAAATATGTACAAGAAACAAGATTGTGGAAAGAATATAGAGTGCAATAGCTGCAAAATAAAATAAATGGAAAGGTATAAGTGTTTGCCTATACATCTATCTTTAAGAAACTGGAAAAACATCTATGTTTAAGAAACTGGAATGACTAGGTTGATTAAAAAAGAAAGATGCGATGAGTAAAATTACAGTGAGGGTACATATGAGTTGTTTGGCTATTTTCTTGTGGCTGTCGTTTCATTGATGTCGCCGATGACTGCAGTTTCAAGGAAAACTTCCTATTATCTTTCGTCGACGGCCTGTTTCAATTGCCTTTCGAGCCATTCTTCAATGTAGCTTCTCATTGGGGCGACATTGATCTCATTCCAAATTTTTATGTTGAAAATATTTTTTTCTAATTCCTGGAGGTCAATAGAAAGATTAGAGAGAGCCTGATGAATTTTCTCATTCTGTACTACATATTTGACTAGCCAGTCATGGAAGTGAGCTTGATCAAATTGAAGGATGTTGTAAAACTTTTCCAGAGACAAGGTCTTAAACATAGCAACCTGTTTATTGAACTCTTGCGTGGTTAAGGGCAAGGAGTTTCCGATTAAGAGGGGGTCTTGGAAGTCGTTGGTTTTCCCGGATAAGTCTATATTTGACATCTTTGTGAAGAATTTATCTTTCTTCGATATGGCTTGTTCACATGAATGAACAATGAAATGCAAGTTGATTACTTTTTCTTTCCAACATGCATTCAATTGGCCAATCCGGTTTTTGGATGGAATATTTTCTTCTCTTCTTTTTGTTTATGTCATATTGTTGACAATATTGCCAAAAGGGATGACCATTTTTGAAAAGAAATTTTCTTCATCTTTTAATTCGGCCTGCAAAATCTCGAGCAAGATATGTGCCCTGGTTCCAAGCGAAGTGATGGTTTGTGATATTTTCCATGCCTCGGTAACTAGTTCCATTCTTTTTTTGATATTGTTCTCCACATATCCTTTACAGGATGCGAGCATGGTGGAGGATGCTTTTACATTGGGTGAAGGGGTGCTAGGCATCGCTATTGCCAAAGAATCGACAAGCAATGGCATAAGAATGAAAGTGTATTCCAATTCTTTAACTCACTCCTTCAGTTTGGCATTCTCGGTCTCGATGCCTCCGATGGAATCATGAAGCGCTTGTCCAGTCATGGTGTGAAGTTGACATATTTGGGCCGGCTGGATGTTGGCAACATCAACCTCTGAATGAGATTTTCCTTTCTTATTTTTAACATTTTTTTGTCTCAATTATCAATTTTTTGTTCTGGCTATCAAAAACAGCGCTCTGGAACACAAAGGATTCATCTACGTCAAAATTTTGGGTAATGAATATGTACATTGGATGGCTATGGTAGATGGCATCTCTAGGATGATCAAAGAAGGGGAACATGGTATCCAGATTAGTGTCAAGTTCCATGTTCTCACTCTGAATTTTCGGCTCTTCCGCGTGCCCCATTTTTTTTTCTCTTCTTCTCTACTAGAACCTTGTCAATTTTAGAGTGAGGAGGGTCATTATATCCTCCTCTATTTGAAGAACTATGGATTTCCATGTTGCTGTGATGGGCCATTGAAGCGATGCTCCGGGATGTCGTACTTTTTGGAGTGGTATTTGCGGATTGAACACTCTTGTCACTGGGTTCTTTCCCCTGTTGTGTGTATAATTTAGTGAAGCTTTGCACTATCTCTATGTCGTCAGCATCAGAGGCAAGAGCGTTGTCGCTACTGTCTTTGTTTTTGAACAGGTGTTTATTTACAAAACAATCGTCGAGGACAAGTGTTTTTAAATGTTCTCTAAAAATATCATAGGGGTCGAATCCTCTTATGTCTTCAACATATCTGAGGTTGGACATGCTAAAATGTGTTACGAAATCATCAATTTTGTTGACGTTTTTCAACACGAACTCCCTTATTTTCCAAAGCAGAGGAATGAATTGTTTTTTTTTTCTTCCTTTGGAGAAGATGGAACTAGTAGTTGTAATGACGTTTTGCTTCTACAACAAACATTATGTCCATAATGTGACATGGAAGGAGAGAAATATGTTCTGTGGAGCCAAAAATTCTTATGACAGTGTAATTATCCAAATGTTCGAGTGTCCCCTTTTTGTCCAAAAATCTAGTTACTTGTTCAGATATGTGGGGAGCATCTTCTCCTAACGGCATCTTCTCCTAACAACAAAACTTTGAAAACAGACAGGAAGCCATTAAAAACCTCATAAAAATAGTGGGGAGCCTTGTGCTTCCACAAGGCCTGGTACCAAAATGTTACTAGGTGGAATTCGTAGTTGACATTTTGGATAGAGACAGTTGTGGAAACCGACAGGAATGTGCTATTGCAAAAACTAAATAGGATGACATATAAAATTTATTTTTCCTTTTATAGTTTGACAATTGGGAAGAGATTTTGTAGGAAATTAACCTACCCCAATAAAAAATGGCTTGTTCATTGACTGTGAAATACATAATATAAAGAGCCATGTGGGAAATAATACCTGTGGACCCCTGTCTCATTATTCTTGTAAACAACCAAGAAATTTCACGAAATGGATTTCTAAATGAACTAAGCTGGATTCTTGTAATATATTCAGGATCTAGATTCAGGTTTTGCAAAAAAAGGGGCAAGAGGTCCTATCTGTTATTATGATTTGCTAGGAACTATTTGCAGTCCTCTCCTTTGAATGTCAATGTTGGCTCTGACAATTTCAACATCTGGTGGAAGACCTAAGGTGACAAAGAAACAAAAGAGCGGTCCTGTAGTAGAATAATTATTTTCTCTGCAATATATTTATTGGTGCACCAAGAGACCAGGTCCTTACAGTAAAAAACCTCAAGGACACATCCTGCACGGGCAATCTCGGAGGTCCAAATTACTTGGTTCCTTGCGGAAGACGTTGAGTAATAATAAAATGCCTTGGACCAATGGAATTTATGGTCCTCATGCCTGAAGATGTTCATTGTATCTCCACAGAACTGTTGTCGAGCTGATGCCATAGGTTTGTGAGTATATTGCCTTGTTGGAGATGAAGGTTTAAATGAACAGTTAGAGCCGATAATGTAAATTTTCGCTAAATCTTGGTTAAATGCTTATGAATGGGAAAGATCCTCAAGCCTTTCGCTGATTAATGACAATCTGTATTAGTGGTTCCTGATAAACTGTTAGCAGTAAAGTTTATTTATTTCATATTTAGAAATGTGAAGGTGGCGGGTACGCGAAGAGCAATTAAGGAATGGAGGTTTCGTGAACGTGCGAAGGCCACGCCATGTGAATGAGATTTCATGATTTTGAAATGAACTGTTGGAAGGAATAATATAATTCCCCTACAAATTTTGTTTCAATGCGCATCAATACAAGATGTCCTCAAGCCTTTCGCCCATCAATGACAATCTATACGGTTTCTACATGATGACTTGTTAGAATTAAATGCCAGTAATTCCATATTTAGAATCAAGATAT
>JASDQU010681117.1:15185-25671 GCA_032191745.1 Picea mariana
ATTTTCTTTTATTATAGACAAGTGCGAAGGTGACAGAGATGAGGGAGAGCAAGGAAAGAATGGAAAGCTCTAAAAAGTGATCGGAGGAGATTCAAAAAATGGTTATGGGGATAGTTAGGATAGCCGAGTGTTGCACGGTGAAATTTTTTGTGTAAAACGGAAGAGATCATGATGGGGCAGTTCAACGGTCGTTTTGTATATTTGTGGAATTCTGGCAAAGTGGCTAAATATGGAATAGGGAAATTGCTAATTGCCTGCATAGCAATAAGATCTTATATATAATTTCCAACTACTAATATCAAAGGGGCGCGGGCACAAGAAACAATGACTATGAACTGAATATTTCATCAACCCACCAAACCAGCGATCCACCAAAGAAATTCGAACAAATAGCGAAGTATGGAAAGTGGACAGATGGGATTCAAAATGGGGACTATAATACCGAATAGGGTATGATCTAAGAATGGCTGCAAGTTTGTATATCTATCCATTTGTATATCACGGAGCTCCGAATGTTGTTTGGAGGTCACAAAAAAGTAGAAGTGCAATGTTCACTCGACCATCGCGCAAGTCCGCCTGTCAATTTGTATATCACGGAACTCTGGGTGCCAGTTGTGGAACATAGAACAATAGAGGGTCAATTTAAATAAAGGGGAAGTAATCGTTGGAAGGGTGTGAATCTGCGAAGCTGCGGAGCAAGGCATTTTCCAGAAACTAGAGGGAATAAAAGAGTGGGAAAATAGAAAGGAGAAAGGAAGTTTTGGTAAGTGTGAATTAGTTTTAAGGAAGCCCCATTGTTGCAAAACCATGATGTTCTACTAATTGTCATAAAATGCATTGTCCAAGATTAGATTTTATTGCAACCTCTGCATGTAAATATGTTCTTGATACATTTTTCCATGACTGTAACATATTAACTTAACTACTAAACTTCATATTCTACTAATTGCCAACAAATGCTTTGTTGAAGATTAGATTTTATTGGAACATGTGGGTGTAACTATGTTCATTTCTTCCATGGGTGCAACATATTAAGTCAACCATTAAAATTCTTGCATAATGGGTTGTTAGCATTAAAACTTAATAATTACATGTCTAGAAATAAGAATACGGATTTTACTGCAACAGTGTACATTGGTATTAGTAAACACAATATCAAAGAAGTACGAGAGCATTGAACCATGCAAGTTAGAATATGCGTTAAATCCAGAAAAGAGGCAGCAACGAAGAGTCGAAGGCAAAATTTTTTTAATAGCAAATCCATTTAAAAAAATAAGAAAAACACCGAGTATTGTACATCTATCCTTAGAAATTGGACCCAGATCTTCAGGCCAAAACATTGAAGGTATCTGCGAAAAACACAGGCACGGTATCCACAGTATAAAACACGTAAATGGTTGCGAGGCAAGTGGAATAGTCGTTAGTTGAAACTGCCTCTTCATAGTCCAAAAACATTGAGTAGCACAACTTGCATGTGCAATTCCAGAGGCCCAAATTAGTCCATTCTGGGCAGAAGGAGATGACTAGTAGGGAAATGCCTTGTAGCGGCGAGAGTTTTGGACCTGATTCTCGAAGATGTTAATCAATAATTTTTTGGCTTGAAATATATTTCTGGGAGCATCAACATGTCATTGCTTTAYAGTGAAACTCTTCCACCCATAACAGACTAATTTGGAAGTCTGGAATTCCTACTTTTGCGCTGCAAAGTGGTTGTTGCGTTTACCATTGGTTTCTTTTTTGAAACTCCTTTTGGCGTTGTCATGACTGCCATCAAAAAGCCAGGAAGCTTTGTATGTTATGGTTCATTTCAATTTGGGTGCAGGAGTGGGAATATTCTTTGCATTTCCATCATCCATTGTCATATCATCGTCCATCAGATCATCTTCTTCCAGCTCAGAATTCATGGCATCAACTTCTGCGACAAACATGAATCCAACTGGGTAGGTTCTTTGAGTAGCCAGGGTTGCGATGGAATTTTTGGGCTTGAACTATATCTCTCTATGTACCAAGGGACCATTTCATTTTTTTCTCTTGGGTGGAGGGATATGAATAGTAACAATATCCCCTAGAATAGTGGAACGTCTAGCCATTATGCCCCAATGTATTTTCTGTGTGTGGAGAGAACTGCTACCAGAAGTTATTAAGAATTTTTGTTTGCTCGAGATGATCTTTGAAATGAAAATTAGGGAGGGATAATATAACCTTCTGCAAATTATGGTTTAATGCATATCAATGGAATATCTCCTCGAGCCTTTCACTGATCAATGACAATTTCCAATGTTTGTGCGGAATAAGATGTCACCATCACAGCTCAGTAATTGCACAATTAGAAAAAAGTGCGAAGGTGGTAGTGATGGAAAAAAGATATTAAGAATTATAAATTTATTAAAAGCACCAACACATGGGCACACAAAAAAAGAATATCGCATCGCCTTTGAAATGAATACTTGGAAAGGATAACATAGTTGTGTGCAAATCTTAGTTTAATTCGTAGTAATGACAAATCTTCTCTGAATTTTCAGAAATTAATGATAATCTTAACGGTTCTTGTAGGATGGCTACTAGCATTAAATATTAATTATTGCATATCTGGAAACAAGCACGAAGGCAATGGTGATGGGGAAACCGATTCCAATAAATACCAAAGTATGGAAAGCGGTCAGGCAGGTTACCAAAGAAAAACGAAAGAAGATATACCCATAAGACACGAAGGGCCGATGGTCATATTGTATCTTAGTTACAGATATTGGCCATCAATTTGTATGTTGCGGAGTTTGTAAATTGAAAAGTGGACCTGCGGGCTGGCTGGCTCAACATTGCACTTTCATTGTTTCGTGTCATCCAAATAGCACTCAGAGTTCCATGATAGACAGATTGAGAGATGGACTCGTGGGCTGGTGTGTTCAATATTGCCATTGTTTATGGATGGCAATCCCTATGAACTATCTAACATATCTAAAAACATTATTTTCAATACTAAATTATTACTATTACATATTGATAATTTATAACATATTATCAATAAACATAGTAAACATGCACTTTTATAAAGTATGGACATGAGATTTTATAGAGCATATGCGGATACCTCATTCCATACTCAGGCACTTTTTCGATTGCGGGTTCTTGGACTGGCGGGATAAAAATTGAGCCTCTATTGTTCCGTGTCCTACAAATACCACCTACACTTTCGTGATATACAAATTGACAGGCAGACTTACGAGTTGGTTGGTCCATATTGAAAAATTTAATTAGACAAGAAAGTTTGTACAATCTGGCTGACCGTCTGATATAAAAGTATTCTGAAAAATGGGCAATACATGGTAAACATGTACTTTTATAAAGTATGGACATGAGATTTCATAGAACATATGCAAATCCCTCATTCCATACTTGGGCACTTTTTGGATCGCGGATTCGCGGCCTAGCAGGCTGAAAATTGAGTATCTATTGTTATGTGTCCTATAAATAGGACCTACACTTCCACGATATACAAATTGACAACTGGACTTGCAGAGATGAGTCTTTATATAAAGTATGGACATGAGATTTTATAGAGCATATGTGGATCCCTCATTCCATACATAGCCACTTTTTTTATCACGGGTTCAAGGCTGGCGGGCTGAAAATAGAGTCTCTATTGTTCCATGTCCTACAAATGACACCCAGACTTCCACGGTATACAAATTGACAGGAGGACGTACGGGTTTCTTGGATGAATATTGCATTTCTATTGTTCTAGAACATATGTGGATCCCTCATTCCATACTTGGGCACTTTTTGGATCGCAGATTCACGACCTAGAGGGATAAAAATTAAGTATCTATTGTTCGGTGTCCTACAAATAACACCTAGACTTATGTGATATAAAAATTGACAGGCAGTCCAGGCACTTTTTGGATCGTGGGTTCGTAGCCTCGCATGCTGAAAATTGAGTATCTATTGTTCTGTGGCCTACACATAACACCTACACTTATGCGATATACAAATTGACAGGCGGACTTGCGCAGATGAATCTCTATATAAAGTATGGACATGAGATTTTATAGAGCATATGCAGATCCCTCATTCCATACATAGGCACTTTTTTTATCACAGGTTCACAGCCTAGTGGGCTGAAAATAAGGTCTCTATTGTTTCGTGTCCTACAAATACCAGACTTTTGCGATATACAAATTGATAGGAGGACCTACAAACTGCTTAGTTGATCATTGCATTTGTATTGTTATGGAACATATGCAGATCCCTCGTTCCATACTTGGGCACTTTTTGGATCACGTGTTTGTGGCCTGGCGAGCTGAAAATTAAGTATCTATTGTTCAGTGTCCTACAAATAGTACCTAGACTTCCGCAATATACAAATTGACAGGGGGTCCAGACACTTTTTGGGCCATGGGCTGAAAATTGAGTATCTATTTTTATGTGTCCTACAAATAGCACATACAATTCCGCGATTTACAAATTGACAGCCAGACTTGTAGAGATGAATCTCTATATGAAGTATGAACATGAGATTTTATAGAGCATATGCATATCCCTCATTCCATACTTAGACACCTTTTTTATCGCGGGTTCATGACCTGGTGGGTTGAAAATAGAGTCTCTATTGTTTCGTGTCATACAAATAACACCCAGACTTCCGAGATATACAAATTGATAGAAGGACCTACGGGCTGCTTGGCTGAACATTGCATTTGTATTGTTCTAGAACATATGTGGATCCCTCATTCCATACTTGGGCACTTTTTGGATCGCAAGTTTGCAGCTTGGCGGGCTGAAAAATTAGTATCTATTCTTTAGTGTCCTACAAATAGCATATAGACTTCCGCAATATAGAAATTGACATATGCTCCATGCACTTTTTGGATCATGGGTTCGCGGCCTGGCGGGCTGAAAATTGAGTATCAGTCGGACTTGCGGAGATATACAAATAACACCTAGACTTCCACGATATACAAATTAACAAATGGACTTGTGGACATGAGTCTCTATATAAAGTATGGACATGAGATTTTATAGAGCATATGCAAAGTCTCTATATGGACTTGAGTCTCAACATTGCAGTTTCATTATTAAGTGTTCTTCAAATAGAACTCGAAGTTTCGCGATATACAAATTGACAGATGGACTTAAGGGATGGCGGGTTCAAGTTTGCCATTGTTTACATATGCTAATCCCTATCAACTATCTAACATATCTAAAAATAGAATTTTCAATACTATATTATTAATATTAAATTTTGATATTGCAGAATTTAATTCGACTAGAAAGTTTTTGCAATCTAGTCAGGTGACTGATATAAAAGTTTTCCGACAAATGAGCAATGCATAGTAAACATGTACTTTCAGAAACTATGGACAAGAGATTTTATAGAGAATATGTGGATCCCTCATTCTATATTTAGACACTTTTTTTTATCAGGGGCTCTCGGCCTCGCTGGATGAACATTGCACTTTCATTGTTCTATATCTTCCAAATAGCACATAGACTTCTGCGATATGTAGATTGACAGATGGACTCGAGGGCTGGTAGGTTCAAATTTTCCATTGTTTATGGATGGAAATGCCTATCAACTACCTAACATATCTAAAAACATTAATTTCAATACTAAATTATTAATATTACATATTGATGTTGCAAAATTTAAGTAGATGACGAAGTTTGTCCATTTTGATGGACCGAATGATATAAAAAAATTTCGACAAGCGAGTAATACATAGTAAACATGTACTTTTATAAAGTATGGACATGAGATTTTATACAACATATGCAGATTCCTTATTTCATACTTAGGCACTTTTTAGATGGCAGGTTCGTGCCCTAGTGGGATGAAAATTGAGGTTTTATTGTTCTGTGGCCTAGAAATAGCACCCAGAGACTCCGATAAACTATCTAAAAATTCCATTGTTTACAGATGCTAATCGCTATCAACTATATAACATATATAAAAACATTATTTTCAATACTAAATTATTAATATTAATTTTTGATATTGCAGAATTTAATTAGACAAGGAAGTTTGTACTATCTGGTCAGGCCACTGATATAAAAGTTTTTGGAGAAATGAGAAATACATAGTAAACATGTACTTTTAGTAACAAACAATATTGTAACTTCACATGCAATCCTCTAACAATTTTCCATGCAACTATTTCCATTCATGGCAGGATTGGAGCAACAGCAAAATCTCACAGAATAACAGATATCGGCCTCTGCAAACCTGAAAAATAACACAACTGCATGTAGACCTATGGGTGCATGGGATGAACACCGTAAAGTGCCCCAAATAAACAATAATAATCCCAAAAAAAGGAAAAATGAAAATCTCCAACAACCGTCGTTGCACCCCAACCCTGCAAGGCCGGATCAAACAAAAGAAAACAACAAGGACCAAAATTTGGCAGTTCAAAATTGCAATTGTTTAGGGATGCTCATCCTATCTAACTTTATCTAAAAACATTATTTTCAAATAGTAAATTATTAATATTAACTATTATCCATTCATTCAAATTATTCCAAGATATTAATTTTACCAAGTTCAACGAATAAGAAAAAATGGGAAAACAACAACCAAATTGAATTTTAAGAGCCTCTTGTTGGTATGATAGGACAATTGCACTTCACAGACTATATATTCGCTGATTTCAAATTATTTCAGAACAATAATTTGACCAAGTTCATCGATCAAGGAAATCTGCTAAAGCAAGCCACATACTACATTTGTGTCATAGCGCCATAGAAATTATAGTGTTCTGTGTCCTTTAAAGAATTGTTGGAGTTCCACAGTATACAGATTGACAGACAAAGAAGATAACTAAGAACCAACCATACTTTAAACAGTCTGCAAGCAAGTTTCCAGAAGGTTCCATAGAGCAGAACCCATCAACCTTTGCACCAAACAATTTGATATACAAAGAAAAGATGTCGTCTCGTTCATTTTCTCTTGCATCTGATATATGTTCTCAGTAGTAAATAATTGGGGCCATACGATATATGGGGATTATAGAAATATGGACCAAGTTCAACGAACATTCATCTGGATGTTGAACAAATATTACAGAGACACATGAGATATTTTTTGTTTCCTGCCAAAATTTCATATATTTTATTTTTTTCGCTTCTTCATATGATATGAAAAATTGCATTGTCCTCATTTAAGATGAACTTGCTCTGTATCCAAAGCTGCCACAACATGTACACACTGCTTTCCTTTTTCTATAGATATGTTTTATACAACAACTCTGCCAACTCAGGAAGCACATTTTGTAACATAGGTTGTCTAACCGTACAATGCATGGTTGTGTTGCCCACGGTTCAGATAACAACATTGACGTAATTTCCATATATATATGGACATTTTTCACCACATCGAAGACAATCAATCGTATCATCACTTATTAAAGCGGAGGCAGAAGCAACAGAATTGCAGTTTGCACATACAGGCTCAAAGGGGGTCGAGTACACATTGGTTGCAACTAAAAGACCTTCAACCTGGGAAAGCGAGAAAAGGGATTAATACATTGAAGAATATAATACACAACTGCACCCCCCTTTCCCCTATAAAAAAATAAATAAAAATTAAACAGGCGTAGAAATTTGTTGAAGGCTATTTCTATAAGCAAGGTGAGGATGATTTTGTGGATGTATATGCACAACAGTTGTAGAGATAGATAGTTTCTTCAAATCCTCTACTATATCTGCTCACAACTCTATTACAAATGTTGCCTGGGTTGTCAGAAAGATCCTTTCTCTAGCATCCCTCTTCTTTGTTATATTTTTGAACAACATAAGTGGAATCTTCCCTCTATTCAATTGTTGTTCTATTGACAAAAACAAATCTGAATACGTATCGAACAATTGTAGCTGCAACATGGAACAGTGCAATATTTGTGTAACTTATCCGACATACATGCAGATGCAAAAGTAAAGGACAAAACTGAATATGAAAAGCGGTACCATTGCTTTGTCGCTGTCTGACTCATCATCCTTTATATGGAGAATGTGTTGCGAGCCAAATTTTATCGCCAGTGTGACAATATCCCCAATCGTTAAGATTGGGTAAACATCAGTGCTCTATGCAAGCTGGATGATAGTCGAGTCCGGGACGAAGCGATATTCTAAACAAACAGTGGGAATTTTTGCCACAATGCTTGTTTTGTTCAGCGAAATAATTCGATCACAATCACTGCAGTGATATATTGTTTTGGGCAATATATTAAAATTTTTAATGGATATCCCATTACATGGAAATATCTTTTCTGCATGTTTCTGGACAAGTTGTGGAGGAATAGTCAGTGTAACTATCATCATGGCATCCTTGTCTCTCATGTCAGCACACATAATGGATCTGCTTTTGTTTGCCTTGTCCAAGTAGGTGCTATAAACAACCATTATGTCCCCGACGAACACTTTTCCACTTTGGCGGTTGTTCAAGGCCTCTATTGACAGTTCTTTGGATGTTACAACTCTAGACCCGATGACATTTTTTTAACAGGAAAACTAAAGTAAATGGTAGTGTGCTACAAGTACACGCATAGTTTTTGATGAACTATGGAGCCATAGTTTCACGACCACACCTCTTAGTCTGCATAACATGAAGAACGCTCAGTATCTCGCTTGTACTTGTTGATACCTCTTGCAAGCTACAAACCATGTATTGCAGATGGCATCAGGATATCTTCCATTCCATAGATGAATATACATCCCAAGAAATATGTTTAGTAAACATAATAAGAGAAGAGCGTATGCATCTTTACCTTTGTCCTTGTCAGTCTGTCGATGTCTGGGATGAATGACTGCTCATGGTCGTGTCACTAGTCCAACTTTTTGTGATGCAAGCATGTGCAGAGGAACATCAGGACTAAACAAGCATATGCATTGTATATTGTCCATCGGAATGAAAAAAATAACCAAAAAATTGTATGCATCTAAATTTTTTAACTTTTGTAATGTTTAATAGTAAACAGGGCATGAGCGCGGGGCACCATGGCCAATCTGTATATCGTGGACCCCCGGAAGCCAAGGGAACAATCTTCAACCTGCTAGTCTGGCACTCACAATCGAGAAAGTGGGTAGCTATGGAATAAGGTAGGAGCAGGACCACATATGTCAAACCATTAGTCCGCCAACTGTTGCATGAAGGAATTTTTAGAAATCGCACTAAGCATATGAATTAGAAAACAAAAGGGATAATAGATAATGGGAAAAGTAGAAATAGGGAGCGTAGAAAGGCCCATTACTGTGAAGTGATCATTTTCAAGTCTAATATTATATACCCCCACTCGATTTGTATATTTAATTTACCAACACATTTGGTATACCTTTTAGAATATTGTATCACATAATCCTATGTTGTTTCATAGAAGAAGTCATCTCCCTATCCAAGCAACCTTTTTTTTACAAGGCAGCAATGTTGAAGATGCAATGGACACAAAGACAAGTTAGTATGAAGACATACATCTAAAAGAAAAAGAAACAGGTCTATTTACCCACCAAAGAGTCCTTCGTCCTGTCTAGGCATTCTATTTTTTTAAATGCAACAATGCAACGCAAACACAACAGACATGAACTAGCTTAGTATGATGCATGTAACCAAGATAACTTACCATATAGGAAGGCACACTACTAGTTTAACAAATATGCAGACCATAAATGAAATACAAGACATCGCAATATGAAACAACAGTACAAGCATGCACCTTTCTATATCCTCTTTAGCGACTGCAGTCAAGAGTCCCTCCTTTTCGCCAGCTACTTTGTTTGTTTCAATGTGGGAACACACAAAATTCAATGAACATCAATGGAAGATGGTATTCACCGGAGAACAAACAATATGTACATACAGCAAAATTGACTCAACGAATAGTCTAGAAAGGCAGAAACACGAACCTTTGCGCTTCTCTATCCATGGTTGTAAACGTATAGATTTTTTTCCCCTGTCCAAAATATATTACAAGGGACAAAATATCATGCAATTACATGGCCGCAGCTAAACGATTTCTGGTTTTCCCTGGCAATTTATCCAGATATGCCCTTTAACCATGTTCTTTATCCTCTACATAGACTGTTGTGCCCATGATACAAATTCTCAGTTTTCCATGGCAAACTACCGAGACATGCTTCTGGACATGAAAATTTAATCTTACAGAATCTTTGTTGCACATATCATATCTCAAGCACAACACAAATTGTATCGTGCGCACACCAGTCTATGTAGAGGAGAAAGAACATGCAATGCCATATCCGCACATCTGGCCATACATGGTTTATACATTTAGCATGCATACATATGCTTTAATCCAAAAAAAAAATAGGGGATATTGTAACTTCACATGCAATCCTCTCACAATTTTGGATCCAACTATTGTCTTTCATGGAAGGACTGGAGCAACAAAAAAATATCACAGAATAACAGATATCGACCTCAGAAAACATGGAAAATAACACAACTGCATGTCGACTCGTGGGTGCAGGCACTAAACACCAT
>JASDQU010681117.1:31076-53441 GCA_032191745.1 Picea mariana
CATGAGAGTATCCCATGCTCCTTTGGCGGTGCTCTCGCCTTCAATTTTATATGGACTCATCCACCCCCTGAAAGATAAGCCATAAGGCTTTTGCATTTTTCTTGACCACTTCTGTGTAAGTGCGTCTCGCATCCTGATCCAATGCATCTCGATCTTCAGCTTTCAGCAAGGTAACTCCATCTTCGACAATCTCTAAGCATTCATGACAGCTCAAAAAAAATTTCATCTTGGCTACCCAAGTGCTATGATTCGACCCGTTCAAAACAGGTACTTGCATGAGAGCCTGGGTGCTCATGCTGGCCATTTTCTGCGCAAAAAAATTATATATCGACGGCAAAAAAAATGCACAAAAAAAACAGTTTGCAATTCTTACAGAGCTTGCTGAAAAACGTTTTGCAATTCGGCAAGATGGATAGAGGCTGGATCTGCAGCCTGCTCTGATACCATGAAAACAAATCTGCAGCCACAGAAAACGGATTGCTGCAAAACAGAAAGCGCAGAAAACGAATTGCAGGAACAGAGAATACAGAAAACGATTTTGATAGAGCCGCAGAATAAAATGCATAAACACCACGCTATGATCTCATTATTGAATTGATATTTAAAGGAAATTAAATGCAGGAATTGCTTCGTAAATAACGAAGCGGCTAACAGTCTAACACAGTGATGAAAACAAGAAACCAAATGCTTGCAGTTAACTAAACAATCAAAGAAAAGATTTGCTCAATCAAAGGAGCAAATCGCGGAGCAAATCATGGAGCAAATCGCTCAACTTATTTGTCTAACAATTACCACATAGTGATTAACGTTTCATTTTCTGAACCAACCGCAACAAGCCCAACGCCTTTCGAGCTCCTGATCTGATCGATTGGATTTCTGCACAGCGCCTATTGAGCTCCTGATCTGATCGATTGGATTTCTACAGAGCTATTTGCTTTATCAGCTCTGTATAGACTGCGGGCAGCTTATACGTTGCTCCAAGCGCTTCAACCGATTCACCGGTAAATTCCAAAACACTACTTTTCGGATTATATCGTTGCTTATTATGGTGGAATTGGAATGAAAACACTCGGCATCTGGGTTTCAGCCTCCCCGCTCCTCTTCTTCATGGGGGGCGTAGATCTCCATCTCTCTGCGAGATTCTGCTCTGCTCTTATTGAAGTTTTAAAAGACCATAATGTTTTTGAAAAATTAAGTTGATGAATGTAAGAGAAATGCATTTATTAGCACCTTAAATGGCTTGGTAGTTTTGTTACACTGACATTTATGGATTCAAGTTTTAAATCTTGAGATTAACTGGTGTCGAATCGTTTAAATCCGAGCCCTTCAAAGATTTGCTTATTATGTGTTATATGCGTTTCTCTCAATTTTCTGAGCGGTTTCTCTCAATTTTATGCGTTATATGCACGCAAATCCGAGCCCTTCAAAGATTTGCTTATTATTTGTTCAGAAAATTAAATCTTTGGACATGAGATGAAGTAACATATTTACAATTAGACCACATAATTTTACCAACCTTAAGTTTTTCTGTCACCTTAAGTTTTTCTGTCACGTAAATTTTTCGACGTTCATCAGCAGCGAGTTAGCAGCTGTGCTAGTTATATAAAAATTAACATCGACACAAGTGGAGAGCAACCATTTAAGATTTATTTTTTCCGAATTCATTTATGTAGCCACCCTTTCACTATGCCAAGAGAGCGAGGGAGAGGAGTGGATTAGCCGTTGTAATTATATCAAGAATTAACCTGAAGCGTAGAGACAAGTGGAGAGAAACCACTTAAGATTTACTTTTTTATTTTTTTACGAATTCGCCATTTCATAAATTTTAACGTCATGAACGCGCTATGTGTAACACTAAACATTTCTGTAGCCTCCCTTTCACTATGTCAGGAGAGCGAGGGAAAGGAGTGGATTAGCCGTTGTAATTATATCAAGAATTAACCTGGAGCGAAGAGACAAGTGGAGAGAAACCAGTTAAGATCAATTTTTTTTATTTTTAACGAATTGACCGTTTCATAAATTATAACGCCATGAACGCTCCATGTGTTGTAGCCGCCCTTTCACTATGCCAGGAGAGCGAAGGAGAGGAGTGGATTAGCCGGAGTGGATTACCCGGAGTGGATTAATGTTGGATGCCCGGTCTAGCATGTGTTTCAAATTAGCACGGCCGTGGGCGCCGTTTCAACTAGGGAAACACATTTTAAAGGTTCAATATTTGCTAGGGAAAGACATTTTAAACATTGCATGTTATTATTAGTGGAATTCTTGAAATAACTTGCTTTGGCGCTGTGGAGTTTAAGAACAAAACAGATTACTCAAAATTACATATACAGCAGTGAACGCCCGGCTCGACCTTGCCCTCTTAATCCATTTCCTATGCGATAAAGTAAAAAGCCTTTTACTTCCGTGAGTCCATATTTTGCCATATAACATTTTCTTCTGAAAGAAATTCTTCCAATTCTAAATTATGAATCTCATGAATACGGACAAGCTTTTCCGGGACTTTATGAATCTCATGAACACGGACAGGAATTTCCCGGACTTAACTTATCTCATGAACACGGACAGGCACTTCTGGGAGCTTACCAAAAGAAAAGGTTGTTCTGCAAGAGAGTCTTCATATCTTAGTTGTTGTTTTTTGCATTGCCCATTTCAAGCGCCATTTTAACTAGGAAACCAACAAGCTCAGGCTTCAGAGCAGCTATATCCGCTGCAATATTTCAAAGTCCTTTCCCTGCAAACATCCTTAATCCATTTCATATGCTCGACTTTGAAAAATGTCCTCTTCTAATATGGAGCTTTTAATCAAAACTGGAAAAAACTCCAACAAAATAGAAAAAGAAAATTATGTCAACTTTCTGTAATTCTTGAATATTCTATCTACATTTCTATAATCTATGCTATTTATTTACATTTCTGTTATCTTTGAATATTCTGTCACCATGGATGATTTTTTAATTAAATGCTATTTATTTTTACATGCAAGAATGATTGTGAGCTGTAGTAGTTAGAGTATTTGTAATATTTAAATATTTTATGATTTTTGAATATTCCATAATTGCAGAAGATACTCTACTTGAAACGAGAGTTTATTAACCTAAAAATGAATCTGCCTACTACGAGTTTATTAATCTTTTTTAATCTATAAATGAATCTGCCTACTACAAAATAAACCCAATGCTCCCACGGTGGACATTTCAACATTAAAAAGCTTCGCAATAGGCACCCCCGAGCTATCTCTACCCTTCCGACTTCTATTCACCTGGACAACTTTGATTTGCCCTTCCGACTCCTATTCATTTCCACGACTTTGATTAATTCATAAAGTCGACAGTGGCTCGAACATGCCGAACGAAAATGAATGTGGCTCGAACATGCTCATGGGATCGTATGCACACATTAATAATTATTTTAGTCCAGCATAGTTGACAGAAGAGAAAAATGTTTTCTCTGAAATGGTATTTATAAATTTAAATATGAATTTATAATTATATTCTTTTGGTTGACTTTGTTAATCACCTAAGCCTTTCCACGATGCATCTACGTATTAGGTATATTGATTAATGAAACATCCAATGGATAGACGAGATGGTGTCCCACTACGAAGACAAGAATAACAAGTTAATTTTATGAAATAGAACGGTTTTTATTATACAACATATATTCAAGAATAACAAACCGATTATGGCAAAGAGATTGGTGTTTATTAAACATTTTCGATTGAAATAAATAAAGTATTTAGTAGGTACAAATATGAAGTATTAGATATACTTGTTTTAAATGTAAGGTGAACTTTTCATGATTTGCAAGTATTCAAGATGGATAGAGTTAGTATTATGAATATATTTTATTAATTCAATATTAACAATAAATAGATTTCAAACATTATTTTTATACATTATACAATATATATTAAAGAATAACAAACCGATTATGGAAAAGAGATTGGTGTTTATTAAATATTTTTAATTAAAATAAAGAAAATATTTACTAGGTGGAAATATGAAGTATTAGATATACTTGTTTTAAACTTAAGGTGAACTTTTCATGATTTGCAAGTATTCAAGATGGACAAAGTTAGTATTATGAATATATTTTATTAATTCAATATTAACAATAAATAGATTTTAAACATCACTTTTATACATTATACATTTATTGTGATTTGCAGGTATTCAAGATCAAGAGTTAATATTATGAATATATTTTATTAATTTAATATTAACAATAAATAGATTTCAAATATTGTTTTTATACATTATACTTTTCAATAAATGTGTACATAGATTTTACATTATAAAATTTAAAATGATAAAATTAATTTATAAATTTGAAAAAAAATAAAATGATACCAAATTTTATTGTCAATTTTAATATAATAATTTATGTCATGAATATTTAAACTTTTTTATTTATATTTTAACTACATTTTTATAAATTTTAATATTTATATGTCACACAGGGCGGAAACATGTATCCTCGGCATCCCATTACACAAGTTCCATTCATCTTTCCTCCTGAGGAGTGGTTGGGACTGTTGTTACACTCTATATTGAGCCTAATCCATCCATTTGCACGTAGGGAATAGATATGTTTCGTTTCGGACCCCCTCTCTACTGAACGAATATTTTGGGGTGGAAGTACACCGGGGCATTGGTAAGGACAAATCTATGGATTGGTACGAAATAGAGCAAACCTAGGTGCATATTATGTACCTTCGCTTAGTTGAGGAAGTAAAAGCAATTGGTTGTGGGTGGGAGTAAATAGGGCGTTGCCCTGCCTGGTTTCTTTGGTCTTATTCCCTTCCGATGGTTTATCCATCCATTCGGGTTATGTTCCTTGAGAAAAGATGAGTTTGTTGGGGTGCTGAAGCTAGCTGAGAGGAACGCCTTTGGCGGTTAAATAATTTATCTATATTTGATTAGATTCTTAAAACTTTTAATATTTATATGTCACATAGATTAAATAATTTATCTATATTTCATTAAATTCTTAAAACTTTTGAAATTTTTATTGAAAGTATAAATTTGATATTTAAATTGAAATCTTATTTTTATATTTTGATAAATTCAATAAAAAAACAAGTGTTATTTTTAAATTAAAATGGTATTTTTATTAAAATGGTAAATTTAATTCTTTAAATTAAATTAAAATGTTATGTTTATATTTTGGTAAATTTTATAAATTTTATAATTTTTTAGTGAAAGATTCAAAGTGTTACCTTTTATTGCTCTTAATTTAGTGATTAACTTTTTTAAAGTGTCAATTTGTAAGTTAGAAAACATTTGGTATTGTAAATTTATAAAAAGTAATGTATTTACATGTTATGGAAGATTTAAGCACATAAGTACTTAAGGTTGAGAGCTATGATTATGGGTAATCCTTTTATATATAAAAATAAATAAAGTGATGGATTGTGTAAATTAATTAAGGTATTGAAGTATTGGTAAGTATGGTGGGTTAAATTATATGACAATTTGAAGGTGTGTTATTGGTTGAAGCACATATAATTTGATGGCCAAGATTTGAATATGTTGACATATTCTTCGTCGTACACTCAAATTAATGAATGAGATTGTCAACATTAACTCCCTTACATTTATGAATTCTTTCATTCATGATGTTTAATATTTCATTCATGATTAACAAATTACTAAGTAAACCCAATTATCAATTGCCAATGTTATGAACATAGCTCCACCATCCAAATGTGACACAAATATCCAGTTTTCATAATCTCATGTAAATATCATTTTTTGGTCAACATTGGCCCATCGTCACACTGTGATGAGCATACCCATGTTGTGACAATGTGAGTAACATAACCTTATACAATGAACATGAAATGTGATAAACATAACAATATTGTTACGAACAAAACAATATTGTCAGAATGTGACGAATGTAACTATGGTTTACCTTGATTGACCATGACAATGATTGACTATTGTTGACCATGGTTAACAATGGTTAACCATGTTTCACAGTTGTTTTCCATAGATGATCATGGCTCACCATAACCATATTGTCGCAATGTGATGAATATAGCTTCATTGTCGTACTGTCATGAACATAGCCTTGTCATCGTGTGATGAACATAACCATATTGTCGAAATGTGATGAACATATCCTCATCATCACAATGTTATGAAAATATCCTCTCATCATAAGGTGACAAGTAATGTCATGTCATTGCAATGTGATGAACATAGCCCTATCATCGAAATAAATGTCCTTTCATCACAATGTGATGAACATATGACATTTATGTTCATCACTCAATCCATAATACATACAATGAACATACAAAATTTGTGTTCATCAAATAGCCACATTTTAATTAAATGTCATGTTGGCATAATGTGATGAACATAACCATATTGTCGCAATGTAACGAACATAGCCCCATCATCCCAATGTGATGAATATAACTATATTGTCGCAATGCGATGAACATAGTCTCTTCGTCACAATGTGATCAACACATTTTCCTCGCCACAATGTGATGCAAATATCCTATCGTAAAGATGTGACAAACAATTTCTTCTCATTGCAATGTGATGAACATAGCCCTATCGTCGAAATAAATGTCCTATTGTCGCAATGTGATGAACATATGACATTTATGCTCATCAGATAGTCATACAACATATGATGAACATACAACCTTTATGTTCATAACATAAGACATTTATGTTCATTAGATAGCCACTTTTTACTTAAATGGATTTTCATCGCAAAGTGATGATCATATCCTTGTCATCGTCAATATGTGACAAACAACATCCCATCCTTGCAATGTGATGAACATAGCCCCGTTGTTGCAATGTGATGCAAATATCCTATAATCCTAATGTAACGCAAATATCATGTCATCGCAATGTGACAAACTTTTCCCCTCCATTGCACTCTTATGAAAATAACCATATTGTTGCAATGGGAATAACATATCCTCGCCATCACAATATTATGCAAATATCCCTTCATCATAATGTGACAAACAATGTCTTATCATCGCAATGTGATGAACATAGCCCCACCATCGAAATAAACATCCTATCATTGCAATGTGATGAACATATGACATTTATGTTCATCACATACCCATACGACATATGATTAACATACAACATTATTGTTCATCACATATCCTCTTTTTACTTAAATGTCTTATCATCACAATGTGATTAACACAGCCCCATCATTGTCAATATGTGATGAACAATATCCTGTCATTGCAATGTGATGAACATATCCCATCTTCACAATGTGACACAAATATCTTGTCATTGTAATGTGATGAAAATATCCCGTCGTCGCAATGTGACAAACTTAGCCCTATCATCGAAATAAATGTCCTTTCATCGAAATGTGATGAACATATGACATTTATGTTCATCACATAGCCATAAGACATACAATGAACATACAAAATTTATGCTCATCAAATAGCCACTTTTTAATTAAATGTCATGTTGTCATAATGTGATGAACATAGCCATATTGTCGCAATGTGTTGAACATAGCCTCGTCGTCCCAATGTGATGGATATAACCATATTTTCGCAATGTGATGAACCTAGTCTCTTCATCGCAATGTGATCAACACATCCTCCTCCCCACAATGTGATGTAAATATCCTATCGTAATGATGTGACAAACAATTTATTCTCATTGCAATGTGATGAACATAGCCCCATCGTCGAAATAAATGTCCTATCGTCAAAATGTGATGAACATATGACATTTATTCTCATGACATAGTCATACAACATATGATGAACATACAACCTTTATGTTCATAACATAAGACATTTATGTTCATTAGATAACCACTTTTTACTTAAATGGATTGTCATCGCAAAGTGATGATCATATCCCTGTCATTGTCAATATGTGACAAACAACATCCCATCCTTGCAATGTGATGAACATAGCCCCGTTGTCGCAATGTGATGCAAATATCCTATAATCATAATGTAACGCAAATATCGTGTCATCGCAATGTGACGAACTTTGCCCCTCCATCGCACTCTTATGAAAATAACCATATTGTCGTAATGTGATGAGCATAGCCTTATCACAATGTGATTAACATATCCTCACCATCACAATATGATGCAAATATCTCGTCATCATAATGTGACAAACAATGTCTTATCATCGCAATGTGATCAACATAGCCTCACCATCGAAATAAACATCCTATCATTGCAATGTGATGAACATATGACATTTATGTTCATCACATACCCATACAACATATGATTAACATACAACATTATTGTTCATCACATATCCTCTTTTTACTTGAATGTCTTCTCATCGCAATGTGATTAACATAGCCCCATCGTTGTCAATATGTGACGAACAATATCCCGTCATTGCAATGTGATGAACATATCCCATCTTCACAATGTGACACAAATATCTTGTCATCGTAATGTGACAAAAATATCTCGGTGTCGCAATGTGAAAAAGTTCGCCCCTGCGTCGCATTTTGAAGAAAATATCCATATTATCAAACAGTGTTGAGCATAGCCTCATCATCGCAATCTCATGAACCTAGCCTCATCATCCTAATGTGCCTCAAATAACCTCTTGTTATTTTGTGACAATCAATTTGAAATGTCATTATCTAAATGTCATCCATAATCTTGGTCAACCATGGTCATGTCCATCCATGGTCGCCCATGGAAAACAATTGCCAAACATGGTTAACATTGTCAACCATGGTCAACCACGGTAAATCATGGTTGTGATCAACCATGGTCAATCATGGTCGTGATCAACCAAGTTCAACCATAGTGAAGGTCATCCACAGTGAAGGTCAAGCACATTGAAGGTCTATGGAAGTTAAATGTGGTGAACATCTACATAAGTAAACCATGGTTATGATCAACCATAATTAACCACGATCATGGTAATCCAAGGTCAACCATAATTAACCATGGTCATGGTCAACTGTAATTATCCATGGGCATGGTCAACCAAAATGTTCCATGTTAACCATAATCAACCTTTCCTTCCCAAAGTCAACCAAGGTCCTCCAAAGTTAACGAAGGTCATGCTCAACCATAAGAAACGATGGTCATGGTCAACCATAGTCAATCATGGTCATTTTCAATACTTCAACATTGTATTAATTAATAGTGTATTAATGTAGAAATTGATTAATCGATTAAGTTATTAATACATTAATATGTTACATTATAAATTAATATATTAATACTTTAATTTATATATTACACTGTAATAATGTATTATTAATGTTTTAATACTTTATTAATGTATTGATACTTTAGTAATGTATTTATTATTGTATTAATACTTTTACAATGTGTTAATTAATAATGTATTAATCTATACATTACATTAATACATTAAGTTAATGTAATAATTTATTATTAATGTATAAATACTTTAATAATATTTTTATTAGAACATGAGGAGGTCGAGCATTTTCAAAATATTCGGGAAATTGGGCTCAATAACAAGATTATCTTATAAATCATTTGAAGGGAACAATATGTCACTCACAACCACCCAAGCTACATCCAATGGACACTTTAATAATGTATTTATTAATGCATTTAATATACTAAATGTATTTAATGTGTTAAAATATCTAATGACGTATTTAATGTATTGCATTATTAGTTTATTAATACTTTAGCAATGTGTTAATTAATAATTTATTAATGATGAACCCGTATGGGGTGACAAGTGGCGAAGGAGTGCCAACTGTCCCCGCACTCAGCCAAGGTTTAAATGCTGGGCGTGGCAACCACATCACCCGCATTATGGATGGAGGGCCGCATTAACACCAGCTCTGCAATGGGAGGACTCCTCCCTCGAGCGAGTATTTACAAGTCAGGCAAGTGCGATGTTAAAGGTGGTAATGGGTATTGGCAGTTGGATTATGCGTTTTTTCTTGCTCCGGTCTCCGCTCTGCTCTGCGTCTGGAGGCTCTGGGAACTGATGCGCATGCCTCTGCTTTCAATTGGCCTCTGCCCTCGCCCCAGTCTGTGTGTATTTCCTGGACAACGCTCAGCAACATGCCGAGGAAACGAGGAACGCCTCGCCGTGGGTCTGCTTGGTACGCCTGCAAGGAGCAGCGACAGCGAAGAGAGCAGCTTGAACGTGCTCTAGTCATGGCTACTTCTCTGTTGAGAAAGAAGGCTCGCGTCGAGGAGCGAGCTCTACTTTCCACCATAGCCGAGAAAGAAATGGGTTGCAGTAGCATGGACACAGCCACGATGGAGGGTGGCACTGAGCAATTGTACCTGGCTTGCATTGTCGAAGAGGACCTGACTCTGGAGGACCTGCCGCCAATGGAGATGATGAGCGACATAGGGAGGTTTAGCAGTGAGGACTGCAAACTCAATCCGGGGGTGGAAGCCGACCTTCTTGGCTGCATTGTGGAAGAGGTCCCCTGGCCGGAAATGGAGGATGCGTTCGATGCTGGAGGTGCGGTGGCAAAGGAAGGTCGAAGTGGTGGGCAGAATGAAGCGAGGTGAAGATCGCCCGACGAGGAAGGTGGTGGCATGCATGGCCTTCTCCTCCGCGAGGAGCACCTGTCCTTGGTGTTTGAGCTCCGAGGCCACATGGCTGACCTGGAGCATCGGGCATACATCATGGGCCAACGCTTGGACGTGTTTCTCGATGCCTACTCTGGTGCTCCAGCTCGGCGGAAGTGTCCCCTTTGCGCACAGTCTTTTTCCATCCCGACCGGCTCCACGTGGAAGACAAATGAAGATGACAGGTCACCAATTACCTAGGCTTCTCATGTTTTATGGCTTTTAGTTTTATGATACTGTTTTACGTTTTCTTAGACTTTGGGAACCTGTCGTGGTTTCCTCCGGGCACAACAGGTGCCAATAGCTTATAGCTGTTTATGCCTTGTATCTATGCTGGTTTCCGGTTTCCAACAGCATTTTGGATGATTCAGACTCTTGACTATGTACATTTTGATACAATTTTTTGATAATATACTATAGCAGGCTCCCCCCCTTTTTTATTTAAAAAAAATAATAATTTATTAATGACTTTAATTTATAAATTACATTAATGTATAAATAATTTAGTAATGTATTACTATATAAATGTATTATTTTATTAGTGTATTTATACTTTATTAATGGTTAAGAACATGTGTTTCCTCTTAAGAGGTCACAAGTTCAAATCCAGAGGGGGCAGGGTATGTATACCTCTGTAGACTTTACCAGTCAAATCTTTGGACAGAGGGGGGTCCCTTGTCCCACAAACAAGAGGGTCTCATACACCAATTTGGTGTGGCTTGGTCGTGACCTTAAAAATAGATTATTATTATTATTAATGTATTGATTAATTAATACATTTTAGTACACATTAATACATTAGTGTATTAAAACTTTATTTATATTTTAATGTATTAATATTTTAGTAATGTTCTTATTGATGCATTAAATGTATGAAATCTATTTTTTTAATGCATTATTACTATATTAATGTATTAGTATATTAATACTTTCACAATGTATCAATTAAATATGTATAAATGTATTAATTAATTAATATATTACATTATTGATTATTAATGTACCACTTATTTATTATTTTACATTATATGTTAATGTAAATTAATACTTAATCTATACATTAAATTAATATCATAAAGTATTAATATTTTTTTATTGTATTTTTTATTCTTGTATTAATACTTTATTAACTCTTTAATGTATTCATATTTTAGTAATGTATTAATTAACTAAATTAATTTATTACAATATACATTAATATATTAACATTAATGTTATTTATAGTTATGATCATGATAAACCTTGGTAAATTATGGTCATTTTTAATTAATGTGTTAAAATTTAATACTTTAATATATATATTAAATTAATGTAATAAAGTATTAATACTTTTTAATGTATCATTTTATTAGTGTATTAATATTTTATTAACTCTTTAATGTATTCCTATTTTAGTAATTTTAGTAATGTATTAATTAATTAAATTGATACATTACAATATACATGAGTATATTAACATTAATATTATTCATTGTTATGACCATGAAAAACCATGGTAGATTATGGTCATTTTTAATTAATGTATTAACACTGTAATAATATTTTAATAATATACTACTTTTTTTTTTTTTTTTAAAGTAAAAAATGGATCCTGTTTATATTAGAGTTAGAGAGTTACATAGTCTATTTGTGATGCCAGTTGTCCCGTCTGAACAGGAAACTGAGACAGTAAAATTATCAAAGTGTTCTCCTGCCCGAAGGAAACCAGGACACCTTTCCATTAGGTTCAGTCTGTATTCTAATAACCTAATTACAGCATGACTATAATCTAACTGGGCTAAAAATTTTTCTGAAAAAAAAGGAGATTGCTAATTGTGAACACCACTAAACCTTTTATCCAACCGGCTCATCCTCTTCCCCGTGCCTTCGCCATCCTGCGGGAAATGCATAAGATTGCACGCACGTAGGGCACTACCTTTTCGGGAGAGTCATGGAGTGTGCATCATACAAAATGTTGAGTCGATGATCGATTCGAGCGATAAGAAAAATATGATCGTCCAGCATGCTCCACATTTCAAAGATTAGTGCTAGGTACCCCGGGTTGGTAAAAGAATGTTGGTCCTGCCAATTGCCTTCAACGGAGGCCAAGGGAAATGGCCCCTATGCTCCTTCGCCTTCATTTCCTTCACTGGCTTGATGTACCTGCCGGTTGTTCGGCTGAGTTGCCTCCTCCGGAGATGCACCAGTGGGTGGGTCATTTTTTCCTTTTGCACAGGACAATACCTCTTCCTCAACATAGTAGGTGGTGAATTCCTCTACTGGGTGAGTTGCGCTGTAGCCACGCTGTTTTCCCGGAGGCAAAATATTTTCCTCAGTGCCAAAATCAGTGGGAGGATTCCAATTTTTCGGGACTATGAAAAGAGGGTGCTCAGGATAGCTTTGCATGGCCTCGTCCAGGGTGATCTCTTCCACGTATGCCATTGGAGGTGTTCGAGGTCTCCCGGACTCCCTGTGTCTTTGCGAGGACACCAAGGCCAACACCTTCTCGCACTTCTTCTACCTCTCCCTGCGTGATTCAACTGAGTACCAAGATATGCCCCTGCATGGCTTTCCTTGTGCCCTGGGCATGTTGAAGAACCTTGAGATGTCCAAAGTTCCCAGTGGATGAATAACCCTGCTCCAGAACTCCGGTGGCTCTGCGTTCAGCTCTGCGAAATTCGAATGCCTCTCATTGTTGTCGAGGCGGGTGATAAGGAGGAGGATGACGGTGTCTGCCATGGCCATTAAGGCTGGCCTCCTAGTGCTCTGTTGCGCTGTCTTGTTCACTTGTCCGAAGGGCCTCGTCTCTTGGTTAATCCTGCACGGTCTCGTTCCCATTTAAATGCTGAGGGGATGGTCGCCGATGGGTTGTATTAATGGTGCAGCTCGACATTTTCCCGCGTGTCTCGGCTCTGCAACGTATTAATATATTACTTTATTAATGTATACATCAATAGATCATTAATTTATATACATTAATGCATTATTATTATATATTATATTAATGTAATAATTAATTAATTAATTAATTATATATTTATATATTAATAATCTCCTAAAGCATGTTGATCATCAACTAGGTATTATTTATTTTTTGAAACATTAATACTTTATTAAGGTATATATGTTTTATCAAACTATTAATAATTAACTTATTTTAATATTTTAGCAATCTATTAATTTATACATTTATTAATAGATTTCACTCTTAAGATATTTATTATAGTAGAGGTTACATTAATACATTACATTATACATTAATATATTGATGTCTTATTTATGCATTGTATTAAGGTATTCATTAATTAATACATTAGTGTATTTTTACAATACTAATGTTTTCTTACTTTATTTCTATATGTTTGCATTCTTAATGTATTATTTTAGTAATTTCTTTATTTTGTTATTACTTTCTTATTATTATATGTAATACTTTAATATTATTATTATTAACTTTGTTATTTAATATTTTATTTTTTCTAAATTAATTTATAATTTATAAATATATTTTTCCATTATTAATATATTATTGTTTTAATAATGTCTTTATTTTGTTATTACTTATTTTATTTCTATATTATTTTCTAATTTATAAATAATTGTTATTTAATATTTATTTTATTATTGATAATCAATTGATAATTATTAATAATTAATAATATATAATTTTTAATTAAGTATTTTTTATTAATTAAATAATATTTTATTATTATTAATTCTTTTTAATAATTTATTAATAAAATAATTACTTATTTATATATTATTATTATTATTTATAAATTATTTGATTATTAATAATATTATAATTTTATTTTAAATAATAATTTAGTAATTACTAAATAATACTTAATTATTACATTTAAAAAATGTATAAATGTGTTCATGGTTGATAATATTAACTAAATTATTAATAATTTTATTTTAAATAATAATTTAGTAATTACTAAATAATACTTAATTATTACATTTAAAATATATAAATGTGTTTATGGTTGTGTCCATGCATGTCGTTCTTCAACTAGCAACAACCACTTTTATGTAAAAAGTGATTGATAGAAGGCGCTATTAATAGAAGGCGCTATTTTTTAAAATTAATGACGCGTATATCAACCACTTTTTACATAAAAGTAGTTGTTGCTAGTCTATTAAATTTTTTTATAAAATATTATATTTAAATAAAACATTAAATTATATTAATATAGAAATATTTAATCTATTATGTTATGATATTTTACTAGATTTTTTTTAGAATATTATATTTAAATAAAACATTAAATTATATTAATATATAAAAATTCACAAAATTTGAAGTTGTATTGGAGAATGTATTTTGAAGTAGTTATGAAATTTAAACTTCAAATGAATTAACAATTCTTGGGATACCTAATTGAAAATTACTAAGTTGTTTCAAATGAGTTTTTGGAGAGCGTAAAAACAATAGAGAATATTATGCTTTATTTTGTCATTGAAAGAGTTTCTAAGTAATTTCAAAATCATTAATAATAATAATAATAATAATTTATTTTTAAGGTCATTGTCATGCTCCACACCAATAATCATTTGAAACTATCCCTCTCTTGTCTAGTATACCAACCAAATGACTTAGAATTTATTGAATAAATGATGAAAGAGTGTCCTATTGAAATTCAAACCACACACACAACACAAACACAAGACAAGGGGAAGACCCTATCGAAATTCAAACACTGCTAAGATAATGTGTCTATTTTAAAGAAAAGATTGATGTATTTCTATATTTATTATTTCATATTGAATAAAACCCTTTATACATTTTTGGTGTGTGGAAACCATGTATACTATCCCATTTCTCTACATGGTATTAGATTCCATATGAGACATTACTTTATCATGAGAGAGGTTCATGATGATGAGATTTCCGCATTGTTAATCCTATGTAGATCTAAGCTTATCATAAAGAGAGTAGATTGTATTTTTTAAATGTTTGTATGTTGTAGAATGTGTTTTTCCTTAGTGCTAAGGTGTGTGTTGTTGCTCATTACATAAATTAGTCTCTTATGGCTAAAAGATAAAAAGTTTGCTACTTGATCGGTGGAGGAGCATTGTGAGCAACTAAAGACCACTAAGAGAAGAGAAACTTGACTAGAGATGGTTGTAGAGATCACTCTTTCGGAAGTGCAGATTTCATCTTGTTCAATAGCCACCTTGAATAGAAGTTGAAGTTGTTTTCTTTCTCCCATGATAAGCCACATTGGGACCTCTGGAAGGGGATATATAAGCCATTGTCATTGAAGGGCCATATCCATTGTTTTTTTAAAGCTCTATGAGGAAGGCGGGGGACTCAAAAACGAAAAAATGGGTAGAAGAAGACACTCATCAATGCACAACATTCATTGAAGAAAGATTTTGACTTGATATTTTGGTTGGAGTGATTTCCAAGTTGTATCACAACAAGCATCTACACTTGTTACAATAGAGAATAGCTAGAAAAGATGGCTTGGAGTTGTTGAAGGGAAACACATGCATATTTGTAACACCGTAATTCTAATCATCATTTTAGCAATGTATATTGTAAATATGATATATGATTATGGGCCAAGCGGTATAATATGCAAACATTGTAAATTGAAAATAAATAAAATGAAATACATCGCCAACTATAGACATGTAAGGAATAGAGTAATGGGGGGGTATGATTCCACAAGAGAGGGTGATTAATGGAGGTTTTGAATGGATTCCACATGCCCAGAGTCTTAATCCACATTCATAAATAAGTTTTTTATTTAGATATTTAACCCTTTGACTTATTGCACACTTAATCATTGAATTCATGTAAGAGGTTGGGTAAGAAAATTAGCCCACTAAGTTATGATAGCATGGGTTGAGTGTAATCATCTTTGGGAAGAGTGTGAGTCAAGAAAGTATGATAGAAGAAGGAAAATTAAATTTGAGTAGAGGGAAAGACACTTTTTGTAGTTCGCAAGAAGTGAGGGAAAATAGAGTTGAGTGTTAGGAAAGTGTAAGAAGCCATAGCGAGTATTGAACACATCTTTGTGAAGCTAGTAATTATGTTGAGAATGGGGATGCCATGCTTGTGAGTGATTTTTCTTTTGAGAAATTACCCAAAGATAATGTATAAATGTTGTGTGAGCACTCTTTTTGCAATTGGATTTCCTAAATCCCGTAGTAGAGAGATTCTTGGTTGGTCTATGTTGAAGCCCTGGAGGGGATGGATATTTTCTGAGGTATTACTGTGTAGAGAAAGAAATCTCATCCCTCAGGTTGTTTAAACTAATGGGGAAGAGAGATGGGCGGTTGGAATGCTCGTAGGAGTTGTGTCACTATGTTTTAGTGAGTTTTTCATTGTTTGAGTGGATTGTAGACACCCATAGGAACTTGTCCATCCTTCTAGACTCATAGCCCTAGCTTGGGGATATATTGTTACAAAGAGAACTAGTGTAATAGAGACTATAGCTGGGTGGAACGTCCATCATCTGTAGTTGCTTGTGTAAAACATTTTTAAATTCTTTTGACCACTATGTTATTTACTATTATATGTTGTGTGTAAACGATGCATTTTAATATGTGTTTTATCTGATGGAATGCTACTCTACATGATTAAATAATATGTATTCACTAATTTAAAATTGTTAATACTCGCATGAATCATTTATGGTTATTGTGTGAGGATGCATTCATATTAAATTGATACTAGTGTTATGTATTCCCTTATTTTATTTAGTAACATGGCCCAACAAGGAATTTGGGTATGTTACAATAGTTATGCAATTGAAACAAAGACATCAATCATCAATGGAAGAATGAGGCTTCCATTTATTCCATGGGAAGAGAATTGTGGAAGCACATCACTCACCATTTGAAGGTATATGGTTTTTTCTTTCTTGTGTCCTTCAAAATCTATCCACATTTTAAACAAAGTCATGCTAGGTAGCTTTGCATAGATATGGTGAAATGCAAACGGCATGGAGTTTTCATATGTGGGTTGAAAAAGAGTTGTTGAAAAGTTATGAAATAAGTTTCTTGTGGGTGATGATGTGACAATGTGTGAGTTTTTTATAATGGATTGTAGTTGAATAAGATCTATCTGTGATAACTTTCTATGGTGTGATGTTCATGGCAAGAAATTCATGTTTATGATTATATCTTATTTCGTTATCTATAAGCAGTTGTAATGTTCATGAAAATAAATTTGTGTTTATGATTATATCTTATTTCTTTATGTATAAGAAGGGTTGTTGTGCTCATCAACTCGTTTGTTTGGTGGATCGATCTACTCTATGAAATTGAATATAAATTTGTGAGCCTTGTCTTGAAGAGTGAAGAGAGATATGGTCTTGATGTTGATTATTTGAAGCCTTAATTATGTAGCTATTAAATGTTATGATCATATTAAAGGTTGTGATTGTTATTATTATTGGTGATTGTGGGATAGAGTTTGTCTCTACCTGAATAGTTTTATTCAAAAGTTCATAGGTTGTTAGATCAATTTAGACATGAAAAATTATCTCCAATTAATTGGCTCTTATTTTGGTGTGTGGTTGAAAAAAATCACTAAAAACATAAAAAAAAAAATAGAAAATTCATATATAACCAATTTAAACTACAAATACATCTAAGCAAAGAAAACACTTTTGAATGTAAGCACGAATGAATTTATATTAATTTCATAAATTCGTAAACTTACATTTAGAGCCTCTATGGGCTTCAACTACACAGATAGGTTCAAAGAAACCTTTTTTTTCCAAATTTACAATGCTTGTTGGCCTCAATCTCAACTAACCATACCTTTTTTTTCCAAATTTACAATGCTTGTTGGCCTCAATCTCAACTAACCATACGTACTTCATCATGGTCCTTGCTTTTTTTCTTACAATTTCTATTTTTTTCTCCTTCACTATTTTCCTATTTTCCTTTCCTCTTTTGTTTCTCTTCTTATATGTCTTTTTATTTTCCCATATATTCTTCTTTACATGCAATTCTCTTGGTATCCCCTTCTCCTTTCCAAATCTTTTCTTATATTCACTTCTATCCTAGGTCATTTATTTCCTTCGAAAAACTTCCCCGGTATAAGCCTCCCCTCTATTTCCTTTGGTGCGGCCCAAACCAAACCATCCCCGGTTCCCTTCGTAGTTCATTCACAAATTATTAAACATTAAGTTCTTTTAGGCCTGTCACTTATATTTAAACCACAAATCTCTTTAAAAATGCAGCTACACCAAATTAAATCATCCTGCAAGAATCACATGGTGTCATTAAATGCGATTTTGATATCTGATGGATGCATGTACAACAAATTAAATCATCGTACACGAATCACATCGTTTAATTAAATTTGATTTTTGATATTTGATGGATGTATTTCATAGTTACACGGTAACAAAAGTTGGTAACAAAAGTTGGAAATGGTTATGTTTCAATTAGTGGGAATGATTTCAAAAATTTGGGAGTTTTTTTGGAGCTTCAATGTCAAGGCAATGAGTATTTGAAAAAAGTTTTCAATATAGAGAATTTTAGTTAAAAATTTGTATTTTTGATATTAATAAGTTAGGAAAATTTTAGGGACTAAATTTCTCCATAAACTATTTTTTTATGTTTTTCCTCAAAAAAAAAGATCAACCACTTTAAAATTGATTCACTCAAATTTTATAGAATATAATTACTTTACCTTAAAAAACAACAAAAATGAATAGAAACTATATAAATTCTTTAGAAATTTGATTTTTTTTTTTTTAAATATAGCCAAACATTCTACATTTTAAAATAACTTATCCTTGATTTTATTAAATTAAAAAGTAGATGTTTTTATTCAAATATTACAAACACATAATTTATTACAATTATTATTATTATATTTATTCAAAATTTCACTAAAAGACTAAACTATAGGAAAATCTTATTTCAAAAATTATTTAAATAAAAAGACCTAATAATACTCACTTTATACTTGTGGATATGAATAACTTTTAATGCATGTATGTTTTCCTTCAAACCCAAACTATACATTAAAAACCTTATCAATGGAAAACATTTGTTCCTCCATGTTGTTTTTACCAACCAACCATATTATTGATTTTTATTCTATATTCATATTACGAGAGAGTAATACTATTTACTTTTAAACATGTTCGAAGTTTGTATATGTAAAGTTTTATTTTAAAAAGATGTCAAATATTTATATATTTATTTCATTTCTCATTTTCCAATAAATCTTCATCCATATTAATTTTTTAATGTTTTATTAAATATTAAGATATTAACACAAATTAAATTAGCAATTTTAATATTATGTTTTTTTTCAAACATATGATTTTTATTTTTTATATTTTAAATATAGTTTCAAATTATTATTTATTAATATTAAAAATAAAATTTAATTTATTAATTTTATTCAACAAATACGAATTGTAGAAATAGAGCTCTCTTCCAAAATATTTGTATTTATTTTTTAATATATAATATTGCCACTCTCTCCGCTCTAAGTTTCTTGTAATTGTAAATTTAGGTGAAATTTGAATGAAACTTCCAGTTGTTTCGAACACTTGTAACCACGTTCCCAATCTTGTCACATTTTGAAAACTGGTGAAAGATAGATGTATTCTAAATTAATAACAAGGATCAAGCATGGGGAATTGAATAGTTAATAATCCATTGGCGAATTGTATGAAAGGCGACCCTCGCAATAACCAAAACCGTAAGATGAGGGCTGATCGCGTCATTGAAATTCCAGTGTGGTGCTCTCCCTTAATAGATTACGTTTCAAAACTCAAATTCATGATGTAATGAGAGTCATTCATAGTGAATCAATTGTCAACGGCTCATATTATTTCGGTCTCTCTCCGTTTCAACCTTAAGGTGTGGTAGTGCAGTGAGGTCCATTTATTTGCTGGGATATTGATCTTAGGGTTGAAGCGTAGCTACAATGCTGATTTGGACGATGTGTATGGTTAGCTACTCCTCCTCCTCCTAAATCAGATTCCCTCGTAAAATGGAAAGCATGACTTTGTGCTAAGGCCATTGACTGTACCAATTTTTTTTTTTGCATCCTGAATATATATACCATGCGACATGGACATAGATAGCTTTGTCCCTCTTATTTTCTTCCTTCGAGTCCAGAATTTGTGATTATTCCATGTAGCATTCAAAGAGTTATTGCCTTTACTTGTTTCACTCCCACTTAAATATATAAAACCTTTCAAAAATATAATTCCACTTTTTTCACAACTTTTTAAAAATATAATTCCACTTTTTTCACATTATTTTGTCTAACTATTCTATGAAATGTTTTTTTTTTTAGAAATTTAGATATATAAATTTGTAGGAAGTCATATATTTTGTTGTTTAAAATCCATTTTTGAATGTAGAAATGGAATAAACATGTTGAAAAACCCTTGGAACCACTCGATTTAGAGAAAATGTCCTTGAAAAATATAGCTAGAAAAAAATCATTTCATAGAAAATTTAGACTAAAACTTGCCACTAACCCAACATATATTATTTGTTGCATGTGCAAAATAAATTCTCAGCTTTTGTTCCATTCATCACAACACAAGAATCTTTTTAATAAATTCTTCTCCTGGCTCAAAGGAAATAACAAAATCTTATTTCAACTCATCCTCTTCTTCTTCAACAAAGGAAATAACAAAGTTTTATTTCAACGCATCCTCTTCTTCATCATAGCCATGATCATCATCATTTTTCATGATTATTTTATCCAAACAATTAGTTTTATTTCAACGCATCCTCTTCTTCATCATAGCCATGATCATCATTTTTCATGATTATCTTATCTAAACAATTGTATTTATTTATCTCTACAAATTTTAAAATTTATTTACCTTCACCATTTTCTCCTTTTCTTCTTCTAGTGTTGTTGATGCTATGCAACCTTAACAATTTCTCACAATACCCTTCATCTACATCAATTTTTTCCACCTCAACAAATTTCTTTTCATTGTCATCTATGCATACTCATCTCATTATCAACAAAATCATCAAATACATTTAATTATCAACAAAATCATCAAATAGATTTGGTGTTCCCCGTGAAACATCCTACATTGATTATCCTTCTTATAGAACACACTTCATGACCTCGTCCTCACTATCATAGTCACTTCCTTCACTCCGTAGTATTATCCTTAATTTTATTGTCATCTTCATCATCTTCCTCAACTACTATGAACTACTATGAGGTCTTTATCCATTTTTTTTCCTCATTAACATGAAAGAATTATCCTTAATTCCATTGTCGTATTCATCATCTTCCTTAGTCTCTATTCATTTTTTTTCCTCATTAACATAAAAACATTATCCTTAATTCCATTGTCTTTTTCATCATCTTCCTCAACTATTATAAAGTTTCCATCCATTTTTTTTTTTCCTAATTAACATGAAATCTTTATCCTTCATTTCATTATCTTCTTCATCATCTTCCTTAACTACTATGAAGTCTCCATCTATTTTTGTTCCTCATTAACATGAACATCCGATTTCTTTATAGGGAATGATTTGACAACCTACCTTAAAGCTTCCAACCTTGTATGTATTTGCTTATATGCAGCTATGACCTCATCTCCACTCAAAATTATTTTCTCATGCATTAAATTCTTCAAGTCTTTACGTCGACCTAGATATTTCTCAATCGCTTCATGCATTGAACTCTTCAAGTCTTTACGTCGACCTAGATATTTCTCAATCGCTTCCACTATCTCTAAAGCTTCCAACTTAACCACGAATTGCCTCTTTCCATCATATGCTTCTTCTGAGACCTTTTATTCTTAATTCATTATATTGCGGAATATTCGAAG
>JASDQU010681118.1:56689-67521 GCA_032191745.1 Picea mariana
GTCGATATGCATCTCTGAAAATTCTTCGACAGTTTCCAAGAATCTCTTGATCTCAAGATCATCCTCGAATACCTTCCAATGTTTGTCGTTATCAGGTATGGAGGGCATGTATTTTACTTCTACATCATATCTGAATTTGGGCGGCAAGGGCACTTTGAAATTGCTTGTTGATGTATCCAAGGAATCTGCCACTATGTTCTTCTCTCTTGGAATGAAAGAAATGTTGAATGCTGAGAAGAAACTGTCAATTAAGTCCCATACCTCATTCCTTTAGATTTTGAGTCAAGGATGCTTAGTCTGATAAGTGTTTCTGATCTGCTGGATCACCAACTCTGCATCTTTGAACACTGCTACCTCTTGAATTCCCATTTCCTTTGCGGCTCTTAATCCTAGGACCAGAGCTTCATATTCTGCCACATTGTTGGTAGCTTCAAATTCTAATTTGTATGACAGAGATACGGTTTCCTAAGCAGGTGACATAAAAAACACCCCAGCACCAGTGCCTTCCCTTGAAAAGGCTCCATCAAAGAACATTTTCCAAACAAGGGTGATGGAGGGAGGAGATTTATGGGAAATGGTGAGCTACTTTCTGAGTTTCATAGGAGGCTCGGGATCATGAGTGAGTTGTAGTACACTGGAAACTAAATCAATGTCCAAGGAAAAAATGGGATGGTTGGTAGGGTTGGCTTCATCACTGATTATATAGGCCAGTTGGGATTCCCTGTATAGCCTCCTATGTTCTCCTCCAAACACTAGGATAGTAGCATATGTGAGGTCCATCTGCAAAGTTCCCCCCAGTCATTTTATCCAAGATCTTGATAACAACATACCAAACTTGGGGGGAACATCAGCCACTACAATATCCATGACCACACTTTTCATGGGCAACTGAAACAAGGTCATGACCAGGTCTTTGATAACTCCCAGACATTGAACTTTCCTGGAGACAAAGGAATAGAGGTCATGATAGGCTTGGGTGACTTCTAGCCCTAATTCTTCCATGACGGGTTTGGGCATGAGGTTGTGAGAAGCCCCCAAATCCATCAAGCATTTATGCAACACCTTGTCATGTATATTCAAGGAAGTGTGGAAGGGAGGGGATGAGTCATTCCTGTCTTCAACCATAGGACCTAGAATAACTGCAGGCTTTTCATCTTGTAAATTGATGGAGTCTATGGGAAGGCATGGGACCTCAGATTGTAGAAGCTCAGAGAAGCGTCTTTTGAACCCTTCATGTTTAATCAATTCAGTCAGGGGCACAGGGATTCTGATCTTTTGAATTTCATGCTCGAAATTAAAAGAAGAGGTAAGCTTCGGGATTTCTCTTATTTCAGGAACATGACTCTGGACTATGGGAGAGAGGGATCGGGTCTTCTTACCTCTACTACTGTATGATACTTCATTAGCAGGCTTTTCTGTTCTAGTGAACTGCTCAGGAACATCAAGTGTTGTTGTCTTTTTCTTGGACCTCGGGTCATACCTGCCTTGGCTGCCACTAGCCTTGTCTCCCTTGCTCAATTCATTTAGCTGACTGTCCATGAGAGACTCCTCGTATGATGATTGAGTGAGATGAGGAAAAGGAGGAGTGTCTTTGAAGCAATGGATTTCAGGATCGAGCTCATCTATTCCCCCCTCTTCCTCCTCGRCCACAAAATTGTTTTGAAAAGGGGCCTGAATTTTCTGGTATTCTCTGTCTCTTCCCTTCTCTCTTTGCATAGTCGGGGGAGCCACATTGCTTGGCCTCCTGAAACCTCCTTTGTTTTTGGCATTTTGAGGGCCCTTGTATGCTTGCCTCCCCTCCACCTTCATTCTCTCCATCTCTGCAAATAGAGACTTCACCATCTTGGTCAGTTCATCCACTTGAGGGTGGGGCACCGATGGGCCAGAAGTCGAGGCTTCAAATCTTCCTTTTCTCCTATCTGCATCAGCCTTGTTCCTCAGTATGTCAGTTTCTAATACATTAAATTCCACCTCTATGGCCGCATCTTGCATTTGAGCTAAGGAGGTGGCTCTTCTTTCTCTCAATAAAAGACATAAATCGGGGCCAAATGCACTAGCATAAGAAATCTTGGCCGAGGCTTCTGAGGGTTTTATTTTAGCAGAAATTTTATTATACATCTTATTGAATCTTTTGGAGAAGTCAGAGACAGATTCTCCTTCCATCTTCTTCAAAGACCCAAACTCGGCCATGTAATACATGAAATCCTTCCTATCTCCCCACTGCCTCATGAAATCACTATCCAGAGCTTCAATTCCAGCAATAGATCCGGGGGTCAATCCTCTGAACCACTTCCTCACCTCGCCATCCAGACTCTGGACTAAAAATCTCATCCAGACATATTCGTTTTCAATGTTCAGGTTGTCTCCATAACTGTAGAAAGCATCCAAGTGCTCTTCCGTAGTTATATCTCCTTCCCCAGTGAACTTGGGCATATACTTCAAGTAATCTCCAGCAGGGAGAGGATTCATAGGATGGGGTAGGATTAAGGGGGCATATCGGGCATCAACTATGGTATCCATTCTAGTTAGAGGGGGATTAGCACCAGCCATAGGAATATTAGGTGGAGGAGAACTTGGAGGAGAAGGACTGTGAGCGAGGGATATCAGGGATGAGCCTCTGAGTGGAACGGGAAACAATAGGGGATTTAGGGAGAAGGTTAACGGGCTCAAGTCAGCAGATGCTCTCCTTTGTGCAGAAGTGGAAACAGTAACAAAATGAGGAGTGGGGAAATCTTCTATGGTCCCAGGTCTACGCCAAGGTACATATTCAGGGGAGAGGGGAGTGACAAGGATTTGTCCTTCCGATCTGAGACCAGGAGAGGAAAACTCAGCAGGAACACTCTCGAAGTTTAGGAAATGGGAAACTTCAGAAACAGGTCTGTCAAGAAACTGAGGAGGAGAAAATGGAGTTCCTACAGAAGGATATGGCGGATTACCTGGTTCAGTGGTGGAAGATTCTCCTTCAGAGGCCTTTCCTTTTCTGAGAACCACCTTCGGATAAGTTTCAGGTGCAGTTAGAGGCAACTGTGGATGGGACCGCATGTGCCTGCCTCTAAAAGCCACAATTAACATGGCATGTTCTCCATAGTGGAGTCGTCACAATGGAGTCGCCAGGTGCATAGTAGAAATCTTCAAGGGCTTCGATACCTGATGCACCTTCAGAATCATAGGCTCAATGTTGTTCAATACGGGGAAAAGTTTCAACTTCATCCCCAGCAATGGTGCCAGGAATGTTAGTGTCATAAGTCACTCCTGGATTTCTTGCAGGAGCAGAGCCTAACTCCCATCAGTTTTATGTCAAGATATTTTTAATGCGTGATCAAATGGGTAGAGACTCACGAAGATATCGCTCTAACTTAGGGACTGGGTCCGATATATAAGGAACAAAGGAGGTCTTGATCTAACTTCAGTCAGTGATTTGATTAAAAGATGAGCAGGTGGAAGACTTGGTAAGAAGAGTGAGCAAACTACCTCAGGCAATAGGCCTTTCAGCAGTTTGTAGAAGAAAAACTATGAATGCAAGATCCTCTTGGTTCAGGGCTTCGAGAAACTGAAAGGGGGACTTGACAGGTTCAGCGCTAAGAAAATCACAGGAACCAATTAGAAGCAATGCAACTGTTACAGTGATCCAACCTACATCATCCTATAACAGTTACAACTCGACTGGATCCTCCAATTTCGAGCTGTTCTAACACAGTGTAAACAAAGACGTGAAGGAAACTGACATTCATAAGGCAAGAAGTCTCAAGAGTCCATGCATAACTAGAATAACAGTGCTTCATTAAAGTTTTACAATCAGGAGCCTTGCTCAACCATCGATAATTACAAAATACAAGGACTGAGTCTATATACTCAGAAAAATTCGCGTAACATAGGCGTGCTCATTCATCTAAGACGTGGCGTCCCTTTAGTCAAACTCGGATTGATATTCTTCGCCAGGCACCACCTTAACTGCGCATGGCTCCTACAAGGGGAGTAGCTGAGCCATTAAATGTCGAGTTAGCGTGTGCAGATTTCTCTGGCTAGTCAAGGACTTCAGCATGGCTTCTTTGGACAAAATGATACATAGGACCCTCTCGGGAAGACAGCTTGCCAGATTCTCCATACCCTACACTTAATGAGTGAGGAGAGGTTTCAACCACCCCCTCTCACCTTCATTTACTCCAAGCGAGAAACAGGATCGAGATCGGATTCAATGACACCTGGAGATCGCGATGACCCCCTCTATGACTGAACTCGACGCCTTTGGCCCCTCTTGCACAACTCTTTTTATTTTCCCAGTGACCATGGGTTGTCACCCTGCGTTTATTCTAAAAAACACTTTCGACGTTCGTGAATAGGAAGGAGTTGATCCTTGCTCATCAGAGTCGTGATGAGAAAAATGCTGAGATGGCTTAATCTGGCACCATGCGTCCCTCTAAGATCTGACGGTCCTAAACTCACTCGACGATATTGTGGGCTCGGGTCCTAGACGCTCCCAGCACTTTGCGTTTCAAGGATATGAAGGAGCTGCTCCTTGTGCGTCGGAGTCGCGATGGGAGAAAAAGCGAGGGGCCTAATTGTACACCACGTGTTCCTTTTGGATGGACGGCTGAGACTGCTCCGTGATGCTGCGGGCCTGACTTTCAGCGCTTTCAGGGTTCAGGGTTTCAAGATGTAAAACGTCATGGAACCTTCACCCTTCGAACTCCCGAATGCCGAAATGTTGTCGCGATTAGATCTCACACCACGTGTCCTTTGGATGGACGACTGTTGTCCCTTCCTGCACGCAATATAGGCGCTATCCATCGTGCTAATCTCGGCACGACTCTGCTAATCGTGATTTCCCGTCGACCGTCGATCTTCTCCTATGGATGAATCTAGACCGTCAAAAATATAATTTCGCCCGCTTACTTGCTTGGAAGCCTAAAACAAGATTTTTCCGTGCTACGCTTGGGCGCTTCTCGCGCAACTTGCAGACCTGAATACTCTTGTTTCCAGGACAAGAATTGTTACTAGCACCTTTCAAATTTTTTTTTTTGTATTTATTGCACTCTATCTTCTTTCTACAGTCTTGTTTCTTGTACATATTTCTCTAATGGTCCGTGGGATCCCCAATCCCAGTCTACATGAAAAATGCATTGAAATTTCCATTAATATGTAACAGACTATTATTTTTTTATATATTTCAAAATTACCAATAGTATGTAACAAACTTTTATTTTGGACATATTTCAAATAAAACTATTTAAATTTCCAAATTCTTTCTTCCACTATGAACACATTTGTATTTTGTTATATACTTTTAAAAAATAAATGGTGCTCTACATGCCAAGTGTCATTTTTTGAATGGATAAAATTCCAAATGTTTTCTTCCACTATCAACAAATTGTATTTTGTTATATACTTTCAAAAAATAAATGGTTCTCTACATGCCAAGTGTCATTTACTGCATGGATACCACCTATGCTTCACTCTACTTGCCACATCTTCGCCGCAGTTTCCTATCTCTTTGCATGGTCGCACCTTTCCGCTAACGAAATTTTATGCCCCATGTTCCGTGGTATACATGTTGAACACAACATTTCCGTGATATGCATTTTGCACCTAACACTTCTGTCTTTTAAAATTCAACCCCATTTTCCAGAATTTACTTTTCTCCGTGGGGTCACACCTTAGCGCTAACGAAATTTTACCGAACACTTTCGTCATTTACAATTCGACCCCATTTTCCACAATTTACTTTGTAACCTCGTTGGCAGGGACTGCGCTGCCACACAACCTTGTTCATTTTGTAATAGTTAGTTACAACACAAATAAAATAAAATTATGATGACTTGTAATCATTTTTATCAATGTATATTATGAATCCAAATAGTGTTCCCACATACTCTAATTTTATTATAAACCCAAACAGATCCAATATCATACTCTCTTATTCAATTTTATAATAGTTAATTATAACTCAATTAAAATAAAATTATGATAATAATTTTTTTTACAATAATCTACCATAATGCAAGATCTCACTTATATCTTATTCAATTTTGTATTAATTAGTTACAAGTCAAATAAAATAAAATTATGATGACTTGTAATCCATTTTATCAATGTATATTATAAATCCAAATAATGTTTCCACATACTCTAATTACATACTCTATTACATACTCTATGAAGCACCTTCCGACTCTTAATTTATCTCGCTATGAATATTATTACAATATAACCAATGCATCTAAGTTATATCTGGAAAAATATAATAAGAAATTGTGGTCCTTGATTCAAGCCCTCCACACAATAGTAATCTTGTACTTTAATATTAATAATAATATCCTATAATTGTTATATATATTTATATGGAACTGATTTACATAATTTTTAATTTTATTTCTTAATAGTATGTACTTAGTTTTATGTATTGAACTATAAAGCGTCTTTACAATATCGGGTACAGTAAAGTACCACTTTGTTCAACTCTTTCTTATTCTCATGCAGTTAATCGAACTCACGACATTATTTTGGCACAATCACTTTAATGACCATCAGACTAGAGAGGAACAACCGCCATCGAGATTTGAAAATGGAGGAGGCAGGAAGGATACCAACGCAGTTGCAAGTCCAATGGCAGAAAACTGGATCTTAGATGATTCTTGGAAGATACTAGATACTTGGGGTTTTGTGTTAGAATCTTTCAAGACTCGGGGAAACCTATCAAGGAGCCTTAGGCACATATTACATGAGTTTTTGAAGAACTTGGAGGCACTGGTTGATCCCTCAGTCCCTTGAGACTATTTTAGCACAACTCCAAACTATATGCCTTTATTAACTCATACTTTTGGCTTAGAATTTGTTGAATATCAACCAACATTTAACGAAGTTAATGAAGTAGTCGAGCTCTTAATACTGGAGTGGGTTTTTAGTGGGTTGAATTTTTAATGTTAGCAGTTTATGTCACTTCTCCATTCATTACTCTGCTCATTTTCTCGGTACTCTCCCCTTTGATGAGACTGGGAAACTGACAATTATCTCAGCTTTTCCCTGAGATGGTAGCGTTTTCGAAGGTTTCTGAACTTACCTAATGGAAAGTGAGGTCACGACACTCCTGGGTGTGGATGACGAGGAACATTGGGAGCGAAAGTGACTGTTATCTTCGGTGGACGATCTTTGCAATAGTTATTACAAGCAGAATAGTCTTAAATGTGATTTTAATAATTCATTTACTTAGCTTCCTGCAACCCCATTTTCTAATAATGCTTGCACTTGTCCTATGCACTCAATAAGAAGAGAGACAGACCCAAGGATTCACCAGCCTACAGACGCACAGCTAAAGGAGGGCACTATGGGCATATCTACAGTTTAGGGAGCTCAGGATAACGGTGCACAGGTCGTTTTTCCACAGAATATTGATTTTATCGCCCCATCTGAGACTAGAACTACGGGGCAATGGGGGGATCATTTCTTTCAGAAGTGATATGTTCATAAGCGACCTTCGCGGGTATGGAAGCCTAAATGGAAAAAGCAACATTTAGTAATGGGAATGGATGTTGTCTTAGAAGAATCGTGCAACCTTGCACTTTGTTCTTTGGTGGGTAGGTTAGCTTATTGGTTTGGCTACACTTAGAAGCTTTCATAGTGGATGGAATGATCTTGGGATCCTTTTCTGGGTTATTCACCAGAGGTATTGTCCTTACCGAGAGGTTGGTTATGTTTTATTTTTAAGAGTCCGGAGGACTCAACGAGTATCTTAGAAAATTATTGGGGCTACGGGGGAGGAAGCATGATGTTGAAGTGGTGGCACCTCAGCTTTGACCCATCAACGAAGTACCTCAACTTCCACCACCTCTAGGTTTTCCTCCTGGGACTACCACTTCAACTATGGAATGCAAAGGATTTGGAGCTGATAGGTAATGCTTTAGGCCATTTTATTAAGGTAGATGAAAAAGCATTACATGATGCAAATAAGAGAATGGAAAATGTTCTTGTTGAAGTAGACATTCAATTAGGGTTCTTGGAAACACTGGATATAGAGTGGAGGGGTCATTTGTTTGTCCAACGGTTGGACTACCTGGGCCTCCCATTTCACTATTCACTTTGTAGATGAACATGACATCTTTGAAATGACTGTACAAAAACTTATGGAGATTTATTGGAGGATGACTCCTCGAAGGATAATCCTACTGACAGCTAATCTCCATTGCTCGATCCTCAAGACCTAGGAGATTTTATGGGTTTAAGGAAAGAGGAGAGCCCAAAACCAACGGATGATACCTTTATTGGTAAGCTAAGACTCTTCTTTCCTTCGTTGTATAATTCACTTTTTGCTTGGGAAAGAGATCATTTCGATAGTTTTTTCCATACGGATTCGGTACATCAGCCAGAGGTTGGTAAATAAACAAATATGGACTCTGACCATTTGACTCCAGCCTTAGCTGACTTACGATCTATGACTATTCCTGAGCCAGAACCTTTTCAAGAGTTGAGTTCACCTGTCCTCCCCGATTCCCTAGCCAAGGAAGAATCTTTAGTAGTTCTGGGTTATGGTGAACCTACCACTAGTGATCACTCTCTGGATAGGATTATTTCGGCCTTAGTTCCCTCCTTTATTGAGAGCATAAAACCCATCCCTATCCCGACCTACCTGGGGAAGGAGGTAGTGACCAGAACTAGCACTACGGGAACTCACAGTGATCCCTCGGGTGATGGAATTTCTACAAGGAAGGAACCAATGTGATCATGGGGATTGGGTTTTTAATTATCTCCTATCAAAACCAGGAGTTCCCGTAAAAAGGCGGGAAACTTGGATTCTTTACCAACAAGACAGACTACTACTATTTTAGAACAGGGGGCACTTAGAGGCATGAAATCCCTTGCAAGGAAAAAATCATGAGCCTACTCTCCCTCAATATCCGAGGGGTGGGAGGCTCCCTAAAATTTTCCTCCATGAGAAATTTTTTGTCTAAAAAACAACCCAATGTATTTTTTCTACAAGAAACACTGGTGGCCAGGGAAAAGTCAAGAAACTTCATGTACATGCTCAAGCCCGAGTGGATGATTTGTGCAGTGAGCTCTGTTGAAAATTCTGGTGGGATTTTAGTGTCATGGGATCCTAATTTATTTGAATTAGTGTTGATCCTGGGTTGTGGAGGCATTTTTTTGTTAGGTGCTAGCTTAGCGGATAAAACGAAGGTGTCCCTCCTGAATGTGTATAGACCTTATCAAGATCACAAGAATTTCTGGGAAAAAGTTGATGGAAGGGCTCTTTTAGCACTTGAATATTTGATAATGGCAGTAGACATGAACTTCACAACAAAATCAGAGGAGGTTTGGGGAGTGTCAGCGCTGGCAGATCCTCTTGTGGGCGTTTTTAAGGAGATTTTTTCAAAAAAAAAAACAGTGGATGTGGATCCTACCGAGGTGATCCTGACATGGAGAAATGGTAGGTATGGATTTGAAGGCATTGCAAAGAGATTATATGGAATATACGTGGTGGAGGACCTTATCACAACCTCTTGTAGATATAGATCTTGGTTGAATTTCTTTTTATTTCTGATCATGCTCCAGTTTTCCTTCGGCTGGGTGAAGGACTGTCTACGATAGCCCATCCTTTAAAGATAAATCCATCCTGGTTACGAGATGCCTCCTTTGATACATAGTTTCATGAGGTGTGGAGCGATGTAACCCTACAACAAACAAAGGGAGCACAAAGAACACTAGTAGGGAGATTAACAACGCTAAAAGCCCGTGTGAAGGCCTGGTCAATGGAAAAATGGCTCTAGGAATGTTTAGATATGGACACAATTGAAGGAGTTTTAAATGATCTATTTCAACAGAAGGAACATGGATTACAGATTGAGGATTTTGAGCATCAAGTGATGATTCTAGAGGTTGAGCGCAAAAAAATTTTATTGGAGGAGGAAGAGAGATGGCGGCAGAAGAGTAGGGCTATCTGGATTACAAGTGGAGACAAAAACACAAAATTCTTTCATCGATTCACCAGTTTCAGAAGAAATAAAAAACACATATGGGAGATTGAGGATGAAGCGGGCAAGCTACATTCGGATAAAGAGGCCATAAAGGATGAAGCTATCAATTATTTTAAATCTTTCTACCAGGATACAAGAACTAATAATATTGGTGATCGGGTTTCTATAGTAAGGCTATTTGCTAGAGTGGTGTTGGAGGAGGAAGTATTAAATTTAGAAAATCCTTGTTCTAGGGAGGAAATTCTAAAGGTTCTAAAATTATTTTCAAAGGATAAATTTCTTGGGTCTAATGGATGGACTGTAGAATTTTTTCTACATTTCTTCGAGTTGGTAGAGCAGGATTTGCTCGATGTTGTGGAGAATTCTAGAATTAGAGGTGAAGAAATAAAACAAATCAACTCAACTTTCATAGCATTGATTCCTAAAGTTAATTGCCCCATTACTTTCAATGATTTCCGCCCAATCACTATGTGCAATCTATGCTACAAGATCATCGCAAAAATTATAGCAAATAAAATTCATCTTATTCTCTCCCACGCTCTATCTGAGGAAAAACAGGGCTTCCTCAAGGGAAGGAAGATCTTAGACTCTGTTGGCATGACACGGAAGTGTCTACACAACATAAAGTCAAAAACAATTCAAGCAATTATACTAAAACTAGATCTCAAGAAGGCATACGACTGCATAAACTGGGACTTTTTGAGGTTAATCCTCCTACAATGTGGCTTTGGGCTCGCAACGAAAAATTGGATAATGGGATGAGTAACCTCCATTGTTTATGCAATTCTGATCAATTGGAAGGCAACAAAATTCATACAGAGTAGAAGAGGACTTCGTCAGGGCTTCCCTTTGTCGCCCTTCCTCTTC
>JASDQU010681119.1:23947-42067 GCA_032191745.1 Picea mariana
ATCTACATGATCAACAACCTTCATCTAAAGATTGATAAAAGATTATCTTTTACAGTATTACAACATGCCTTATTTGTATTTTTTACAACATGCAAAACCCTAAATCATGATCCATGCATATGATTGGCTACAATCCCACGAATCTTGGGATTTTGTTATAATCGACTTCAATTGGTTTACTAGTCGGCCTCCTGTCATATGACCTTTCGACTTCCCATCATTCACTTTGACTTTGAATTCCTGGTCGATTGCGTTGACCTTGACTTAACCATCGACTTGAATTGATTCACTAGTCAACGTTTCACCTAGTCAATCCACCTCGAGTAGACAATCAATTGACTATTCTTTCACTGCAAAGAATATAACAACACAAAATGTTATATATGACCCCAAATGAGAACATGAAACTGCCTTTACATGGGGATTAGGGATCACAATGAATAATCAAGCAAAATCATATGCTCTCCTTCAAGGCATATCAATAGCCTTTAGCTCCATAATAGAGGCTTTGGTCATAATTGGAGACTTAAGGATTATCATCAAATCCTTGATCCAACAATCAACCCCAAGAAACTAGGATGGCTTTCATCATATTAAGAATAATCAAGGTTTCTCAATATTTGGTTAAGGTCTCATGCCATCATCTTCAAGGAGAGCACGATGGGGTTGAAAATGGTTAAGCTAATGAAGCCACTCACATTTTGCAAGGAAGTTTGGTAAAAAATGGGCATCCTTATCCCACCCCAATTATGTAAGTTCATGATCTTTCTAATCCATGAGACGTGCCACTTAACATTAATAATACAAGTGGAAGACAACGCAAAGGGGCATGCGTTATATGCCTCAGGGTGTGAAGCATGGACAACGCCCATGGGATTTGGTACATGCTCGTTTATCATTGTCCTCGAATTTAGTTTCTTGGCATTTACTTTCAACATGAGAGGTGAAATTATTTTAGACTCTCCCTAGCTGAGAATGTGGTTCATCTTCTAGTATTATCTTGGTTGGTGCCAACTTTTGGGGCTATCCATTTCGAAGGGGATTGGGATTACTTCTGAGTATTTCTCTAGTTACATGTCTTGTCAAGTTTGTGAAGCGCACTTGGAATAGGTAAGGATATTGTTTCGCTGGATGTCATTTTCGTGGTCTAGCAAGCGAGAGGTATTTTCCAGGACACTTTGTGGTTTGTATGTTTGCATTTGGTCTAAGAACCTAGGTTTCTAGTTTAACATGTTTTCCAGCAGGATAGGGCTTGGGAAAACAATTACCAACCCTCATACCCTATTCATTTGTGGTATTTTCCCTAGGTATGATAGCGCTACATGCTTCAGGTTTAGGTTTCTATGTGGTTGTCTACAAGAGCTTCTCTTAGACCTTTCTGGGTCTTAATTCTGTGCTTCTGGTTCTAGTCTACGTTTAAAATTTCCATCCTTGAATGCGACCCACTTTGTAGTTTTGGATACAATCTTCTTGACATTCATGTGTTTTTTCTTTAGGAATCAGTTTGCATTTTATTCTAACCTTACTTTGTCACTCTAGTTCTATCTAGCTTGGGTGAAATTTATCTAGGCCTAGCTCCGTCATTTATGTTTCTGATTTTCATGGACCCTAGAGACCTCTTTGAAATCTATAGGATTTTAAGAAGGCATGAGGAAACCATATAGAGTAATGGCATAGACCTCAGGTTATTTTATGTCATTATTCATGACAATGAGAAACAATGGCAAGCACATAATGCAAACTTTATGGTTATCCTAGGTGAGTAAAAGTAGAAAAAAATGGAGCTCAAGGCAGAGTGTTGTATATTGAAGAATCTATCTTGAATCTATATAAGGAACCACAGTCAGAAGCTTCAAACTAGTGCGTCTCCAACAATTTAAGGGGGGTCTAAAGAAGAGACTGTTCATCAACCCAAGGCAGCAGTGGAAATGGATCAACCATTTTACCAGACAATTAACATGTCCTTTCTTAATTTTTTATGTTTTCCAAAATCATATATAGTTTGGGCACTTTTTATAAACAATATACCTACACTTATAGCAGTTCTGTAGTAACAGTAAAAATATGCAAACTTTCATATATATATAATAGCTTAAAGTTGCAATTTTTGTATGTAACAACATATCATATATCTTTGTATTTTWTATGATCACTTATGGYTAMWWWTAATATGAATATTCYATRTCTTGGTTATCATTCATATTTAAAAATAATTTATTTTATTGATCTAAATTTGTTTTAACCTRTTAAAATTTCAAATTACTAATGCAACTGTGAATTAAATTTCTATTTACAAGTTTTCTGTGAAAAATAAGAAAACAAGAACTAAAATTAACTGATTTTTAATTAATTATTAAATATGATAAAAAAAATAGCTTGATTCAGGTGAATGCTATGAGATCAACCAAAACAACCTTATTTTGGATATTGGAAAAGCCTTACAATGCACAAAGTTATTCACAACACACATAATTTGAGAAGCCCTCAAATCCAAATGGAACTAGTCTCTCCTACAATGGGCATGGAAGGCCACCAAAATCCTTCACGCTCATATAACATCACTTAAAGTTGCCTCTTTTTCATTTTCCAACCATCTCATAAGGATGTTTTTTATCACCACTGATGTAGATCACAACTAAGTTACTATAGTAGACCTTCTTTGGGAGTTCAGGACAGGCCACTAAAAATTACATTGTTTGGACAAATTATAAGTATTATTCTTTGCATTTCATTTATTATGAAAATTTTAGTATTTTGATAGGAAATACTTCAATTTTTCTTCAGCTCTTGCATTCTATAGTTTATGGATATTTAGGCTTCATTTCACGGGCTAAAAAAGTCACACTGAAATTATCCAAGCAAGTATTGAGCAAAATGCTTTTTTTTTTCTCTCCAATGAACATATATACGACAATGAGCTTGGCTTCAGCCGACTCAAAATTCCCAACACTTGACCAAAATTGCACTTGTATGAAGTTGAAGGAGGCTCCTAAATCCCATGAATTCTCTTTTCAGTTGACTCTACACGATGTTGTAAAACTACTCTTGATTGTTGACGAAATACACARTGATGATGACGTCATCTTGCACAAGTTCCCATTGGCCTATGTTGAGGGAGTATTAGTGTTATAGAAATAGACAACGCTGAACCTGTTCCCCATTCTTTCCAATACTCCTCGATCAAAGATATCAACAACTATTGTAGTTGGTGTTTGAAATGCTTTCCATCTTAATATTTTAGAGAAAAGGAAATGATCCCATAGAATTTTTCTTGAGAAATATATATTTGTATATATTTTAAATCAATTAAGATCCAAGACAACTAAGATAACCAAAATAAACAAAAAAATACTTCACCAATATACATTTTTTTTTAGTGATACAATGTTTGTGACTAAGTATAGGAGATTCAAGTAGTCCACTTCCAAACATCAAGTTGAATAATATTAAATATCAAACCAGATATGAATATGTTAATTAATGATTAAAAATATTGTTCCTCCAATTAAGCATCCAAACACCAAAAACTAGATTTGTATTGCATTGCAAAACTAGTATAAGAGTTCAAATGAACTCAGAATCATGTTCTTGCACACTTAATTATATACTCAAAAGATATGTAACAATATTCATGAGTCAAATCTAAGATATATTAAGCCATCTTTCAATTGTGTTCTTGCACACTAATTTATATAGTCAAAGAATATATAACAATGTCCATAACTTAAACCCAAAATATGTCCAACCATACGATATCCATGACTCAAATCCAAGATATGTCCAACCATCTTGTTATAATTGGTATTGAATGAGAACGATCTAGTGGTGTTGAATATTAAGAGGTGGATACAAGTTTTTAAGTTTTTCATAACAAAATTATGAATATTACAAATTAAATTATTTTTTGTTGATGAAATAAAATTATTAAATTATTTTTTGTTGATGTTGTTGTAAAAGGAACATGTAGTAGTAGATTTTTCCAACAAATTTTTTATTACTCATTAGAAATAATGAAATCATAGATAAGAAAGGATATTAAAAGAAGAAGATTGTGCAATTTGAAGAGAATGTCCATAAGTTTCAAAGCATTTAAAAGATTTGATATATTATTATTGTAGCAAGAAAATACATTATACATGCAAATGTTTTAAGCACAAGTGTAGTCAGTAACAAGTTAAGAGTTTCAAAGCATTTAAAAGATATGACATATTATTATTGTAGCAAGAAAATACATTATACATATAAATGTTTTAAGCACAAGTGTAGTCACTGACAAGTTAAGAGTTTCAAAGCATTTAAAAGATATAACATATTATTATTGTAGCAAGAAAATACATTATACATGTAAATGTTTTAAGCACAAGTGTAGTAAGTGACAAGTTAAGGAAACAAAATAGTATTTTAAAAATTATTTAAAAAAAAATCATTGAAATAAAAAGGAACATTATGTGAAAGACATTAGACAAAAACTTTTTCAAAACATACGAGTGAGAAAAGATATTGATTTAATACAAATGAATTTGGACAATCACATGATGTAAAGTTTAGAGATGATAAAATATTGGAAATTTAAGATTATTTAGCATGGAAAGGTCAATAATAATGTAAAGAATGTGACTTAAACTTTTTAAATGTGAAAATTGATTTTAAAGCAATTAAAAAGTTAAAGTAATATGAATAGAAAAATTATTGAAGAAAATAGAAAAACTCTAAATTTTCATCTAACTAGAGAACATACCAAACATACAATGCTATAGAAAGAATATAATTTTCATATGTTTGGCACTTTTCAGTTGTAGTCGTGGTCTTGATCATAGTTGTCTAATTCGATCGAATTGAGTTACAAAAGAATTTTTCCTTTTAAAATTTAAAAGTATGTATACAATTATTTTAGTAAATGACGATGGTGAGGCATTGGGATGAATTGAAATAAAGATCAAAAGGAGGTCCTTTTCCATAACTTAATCTAGCAAAAATTCGCTCATAAGTGATTGGCATATTTTTAGATAATGATCGATTAACAAATGCTTGCAAATATGGTCAAATGCATTGCATTTGATCCTCGTTAAGTGTATTGTGCATCATCATAGTCATAATGACAGAGAACAAACCAACCAGATCCACAAGAAAAAGAGGAAATTGAATGGAACAAACTAACAAATAGCCCTAATATGATTTGAATGAAAAATAAACAAAATCCTAATACTCTTCAAACCCTAATGCCCCTTGAATGAGCAAAACAATAAATCATGATGTTCAAAATTCATGTGATCATTATGAGAACAATGATTATATTTCATACTTGTCGGTTTCATTATAAATGAGTGACTTATTTGGGTTAGTTGGGTTAGGTTAGTTCAACAACCTTTATGTGTTAGGTAGGTTAGTTTAGTTTATGTTTACGATTAGAAGGTTAGGTAAACTACCAAGGTATCTTAAATATAGGTTTTTCATATTTTCTTTTTTTCTCTTTTAACCTAAGTACTATATATCATTTTTACATATTTACTATATATTAGTTTTAAATATTTTCTTCTTAGCTATTTCGTAATTTGTAATTATGTTTTTCATCTAAAGAAAAATATTGTTTTTGGATATCTACTTGAGAAGTAAACCCCACACAAGTTATATGTGCATATAATTTAGGTCCTAAATTTCGATAAGTATATGATAAAAGTGATGATAAGAGATTGATATATCAATGTCCCAAGTGTGGATATTGATGTCTTAAACATGGATAAATCAACAAAACTTTAAAACAATATACAATCATAATGAAAATAGAGCTAAATTAGTAAGAAAAGTTTACTTAAAATGAAAAAAAAATAATAAAAATTACTTCGACCTTGTTTTAATCAAATGGTAGATAATTGAACCTTGGTTTAATCAAATGGTAGATGGAAAAGTAACATACGACAGACTCATATGAACCACACCTTAATTGAATTAATAATATTCATTAAAATTTTAATAACGTGGAACAAAATTTTAACAAGGGAAGTTGCAGAGCAACAAGTCCCTGCCAAGTCTAATAAAATTGTATATAAAGAGAAGCAATCCATCGACATTTTGTATAAGTGCTAGAAACGTATATAAAGAGAAGCAATCCATGGATATTTTGTATAAGTTCTAAAACCGTATATAAAGAGAAGAAATCCATGGATATTTTGTATAAGTGCTAGAACCGTATATAAAGAGATGCAATCCATGGATATTTTGTATAAGTGCTAGAACCGTATATAAAGAGAAGTAATCCATGGATATTTTGTATAAGTGCACACGTCACAGAGACAATGCTACATTGTAGAGTTCTGGTCCATAAATGGCATATGTCTCTGTCGCTCATGCTTCTCATACATATTGTTTAAAGCATATAGCATAGGCTTGTCATAACAAAGCATATAATTCTTCTAGGATAGAGTATAAGTCTTCACCTGCCTAAGAGAGCAGTTTAATGTGTTGCACTCTATTATATAGTCAAGCCACATATTGTTTAAAGCATATAGCATAATAGTTATGAACATATGATTCTACATTTCACTTTGATTGCATGTAATAAATTTATTTTCCCGAAATGGATTGAACTGAAGCATAAAGGGAAATGCAATATTGGCGATTAAATGTAGATTCCTTGTAATATATATTTCAAATAACATTCATGCCATTTTAGATTGGAGTCGAAGAGGGATATACTTGTTTATAAGTGTTTTTTTCAGGCATTTATAATTGCATCAAAGTCTTTGAAACCAAGCATTTCAAATCTTCAACTCCTCTGATTCCTTCTTGCAATCCGTTGATTATTATTATGAGTTACATATCCGCAACAATAAACATATTGTGTTCAGATGACTTCCTCATGTGCCTTATGTAATTGAGATCATCTCATTGCAAGATTGCCCAACTTATTTGTTAGATACGTTGGCACACACCCAAAAGTGGGGTTTGGCAACATGAGCTACACAATAAGAAAAGAAAAATAGAACATAGATGGGTTTGGAAAATTAATTTTCTGGTCGATTTGCATTGTTCCCGCAATCCGTCCTATTGACTGAAGTAAGAAGCAAGAATTAATGCTCGAATTAATATCAAAGGCACCATAAAAAAATGAACGCCAAACCCAACAACCTCCAAAACACTCTTCCTTATCCTATCAACAGTTGCGAATGCAGAGAGAGGACTGAAGCTTATCCTCTCCTCCTTTATGCACTCGTAAGTAATTATCTTTCAAAACACTGGAGGTTTCATAATCCAAACTGTCTGCACTCATATTTATAGATGAACAAAAACCATGAAAAAACAATAAAGCATTGGATGATAAGTAAAGTAAATACATGAAAAAATCAAAACAAAGATATGTGCAGGCTGACGTGTCGTGGAGAAGTGTTTGGATGTGAGATTAGAAGGCATAGAAGCAAAGATCCACGTGAGCCATAGAGTGAAATTTTTGTTTTGATGCTCTCTTTCTGTAATGGGACACGTAAAATAGCCCATGTAACAAATGGGTTGTTTCCATACTGATATAACAAAGTTCATTTTTGTGTAACAGGGAACGAGAATGATATATCTACGTTTGGATAGATGATTTCGACACACATTGGGAATCTCGTCAAGTGAGAAAGGTGTGGAAAGAAACACCGTAAAATTATTTTAGGTCACTTTATTACATGTAAAGAATTGATCATCCTAATATCATCGCTCCAGTCAAGTCATTATTATTAATAACTTTAATTACACAAATCGTAATAGATAAATAGTGTGGTTGAAATGTCCACGACTTCAAATGATAAGTCCATTAAGAAAATATTGTGAGAGTGTAGATATAGTTTTAATGGAGACTAGTAATTGAACACGTTCGCCATGTAGATAATTTTTTTAATTTTTTAAATTTAAGTGATTGGGATTATGTGCCTTTGTGATTAGACAAGGGTCAAAAAAATACGTGCATGTGCTTTGGGTGTCATCCCTAACACAGTAAAGAAAATTGGGAATGCAAATGATAAATAAGGCAGTTTAATAATAGTGTGGCACGATGGACAACATAAATCAAGATGTGTTCTTTGTACATCACAAAACCTCAACACATGTTTTATTTAAGTGGACACACAGTGGCCTTTGTAATCCATTGAATGCAATATGGTGAACAAACTGCAAGTTCCAAGCCACAATTCTCAACTAAAATTTGATGGGCGAGATCGAATCCTATGTGTAAACCCTGTGATGAGCACTCACTCGTCTGCTTGCTGGGAGAGGAGGCGGGTGGGGTTCTCTCTTTCCACCAAACATGTACGCGTGATATGAGAGTAGCGGGCCGTCCTAAAAACACCGAAACCGAAGGGCCTTCCCTTCATTAAAACATCATATTACGTATATAAATATGGATTAGATACCTACATATTACGTATCTAAGACGACTAACGCATGTTTACTTCTAACTAACTTCCATAGAATCAAGTCTTTTTGGCATTGACTCGCTGGAACACAGATATGGATGGAAGGTAAGTGTATTGCTTAATCTGTGGGAACAACTAATGCTTCTAGGTGGGAGAAATCTCTCATACAGCCAGATCCTCTCTATTGGCCTCTTAATCCAGACTCTAATTAGCAGATTGAAGAATATTGGGTCCGCTAGGTTTTTTTTTCCAGGTATGATTGTAAAAAAAAAGACTGTAAATTTAACGACTAGTGTTTTATTTGTAAATAAGATTATAAATTTAATATCTTTTGGTAACTCTCAACCACAATAGCAGGGTGGAATGTTTATGTGAGAGATCATGTTCATCATTCTTCATAAGTTATAAATTGAGAGTAATAAAGAATATTACATGGTCATGTGCACATGGTGGTGGGCATGGTGGGTATGGCATTGTAGGAGCTTGATGTACGTCTGACTCACCTTCTCCTTTTCATTTAGTATTTGACAACCTTCCTTAAATTTAGCAATAGAATGCATGTGGTTTCCATTGGTTGGTGTAGCCTCATGGCATTTCTTCAATATTCTCACGCAATCCTCATCATTCCAATCATGCAAAACCCACTACCATTCTATTCACAACAATTAAAAATATATATATTACAATACACAAACGTCAGTAGCAGCTGAATCGATTAAAGGAAACAGAGAGGGAGTACCTTCATAAAGATTGCATCTGCAGGAGGTATATGCTCGAACATATTCCCTCCCACGTGCTCCACTCCTACAATTCAAACGCCCGATACTAACAAGACCGAATTCGAGTGATCCTCTAAATGGTTAATCCATGCCTATGACACAAGAATTTAACAGGTGGGATATGTAGAGGTTACCTGGTAAAGGAGGGGCATCGACAATTACGTGTGGGAGATCAATATTGATGCTACAATGTGAGGGTATTGTTTGGCAATCATGGATAAGGCAACGCCTGTTCCTCCTCCCATGTCCACCAACGTATTTATATTCTTGAACACATCATTGTAAATCTCGACAAAGGAATCCATGACTGTGCGCGTGTTAGTGGCCATACCCTTATTAAACATGCGCATCTTTTTCGAGATGTGTGAAGGATCCTTAGCTCCTTCATTCCTTAAAAAGCTGAAGAGAAGCTAGTGTTCCCAGGAATTGTTGCTTTAGAATTCCATTTTCTTACCATGGATGCTTCAGAATTCTGACTCCGAAACCTTCAAAAATCCTTGCCAGGTCTAATAGAACCGTATTTAAAGAGAAGCAATCCATGGATATTTTGTATAAGTGCTAGAACTGTATATAAAGAGAAGCAATGCATGGATATTTTGTATAATTGCCCGCGTCACAGAGGCAATGCTACATTGTAGAGTTCTGGTCCATAAATGGCATATGCCTATGTTTCTTATGCTTCTCATACATACTGTTTAAAGCATATAGCATAGGCTTGTCATAGCAAAGCATATAATTCTTTCGGGATAGAGTATAAGTCTTGACCTACCTAAGAGAACAGTTTAATGTGCGACACTCTATTATATAGTCAAACCACATATTGTTTAAAGCATATAACATAATAGTTATGAACATATGATTTTACATTTCACTTTGAATGCATGTAATAAATTTATTTTCCTAAAATGGATTGAAGTGAAGTGTAAAGGGAAATGCAATACTGGCGATTAAATGTAGATTCCTTGTAATATATATTTCAAATAATATTCTTGCCATTTTACATTGGAGTCAGAGAAGGATATACTTGTTTATTAGTGTTTTTTTTCAGGGGTTTATAATTGCATCGAAGTCTTTGAAACCAAGCACTTCGAATCTTCAACCCCCTTGATTCCTTCGTGCAATCCATTGGTTATTATTATGAGTTACATATCCAAAACAATAAACAAATTATGTTCAGATGACTTCCTCATGCGCCTTATGTAATTGAGATCATCTCATTGCAAGATTTCCCAACTTATTTGTTAGATACAATGGCACACACCCAAAAGCGGGGTTTGGTAGCATGAACTACATAATATGAAAAGAAAAATAGAACATAGATGGGTTTGGAAAATTACTTTTCACGTTGATTTGCATTGTTCCTGCAATCTATCCTGTTGAATGGAGCAATAAGCAAGAACGAATGCTCGAATTAATATCAAAGGCACCAAAGAACAGTGAACGCCAAACCCAACAACCTCCAAAACACTCTTCCCTATCCTATCAATAGTTGTGAATGCAGAGAGAGGACTAAAGCTTCTCCTCTCCTCCTTTATGCACTCGCAAGTAATTAGCTTTCAAAACACCGAAGGTTTCATAATCCACACTATCTGCACTCATATTTATAATGAACAAAAACCATGAAAAAATAATAAATAAGTGGATGATAAAGTAAAGTAAATACGTAAAAAATGAAAAATGAAGATATGTGCAGGCTGATGTGTAGCGGAGAAGTGTTGGGATGTGACATTAGAAGACATAAAAGCAAAGATCCATGTGAGCCATAGAGAAAAATTTATGTTTTGATGCTCTCTTTTTGTAATGGGACACGGAAAATAGCCCATGTAACAAATGGGTTGTTTCCATACTGATATAACAAAGTTCATTTTTGTGTAACGGGGAATGAGAGTGATATATCTACATTTGGATAAATGATTTCCACATGCATTGGGAAGCCCATCGAGTGAAAGACGTGGAAAGAAATGCAGTAAAATTATTTTAGGTCACTTTATTATATGTAAAGAATTGATCATCCTAATATGCTCGCCGCAGTCAAGTCATTATTATTAATAACCTTAATTACACAAATCGTAATAGATAAATAGCGTGGTTGAAACATCGATGACTTCAAATGATAAGTCCATTAATAAAATATTGTGAGAGTGTAGATATAGTTTTAATGGAGACTAGTAATTGAACATGTCCGCCATGTAGATAATTTTTTAAACTTTTTAAATTTGAGTGATTGGTATTATGTGCCTTTGTGATTGGACAAGGGTCAAAAAAACTCTCGCATGTGCTTTGGGTGTCATCCCTGACACAGTAAAGAAAATTGGGAATGCAAATGATAAATAGAGTAGTTTAATAATAGTGTGGCACGATGGAAAACATAAATCAAGACGTGTTATTTGTACATCACAAAACCTCAACACATGTTTTGTTTAAGTGGACACACAACGACCTTTGTAATCCATTGAATGCAATCTGGTGAACAAACTGCAAGTTCCAAGCCACAGTTCTCAACTAAACTTTGATGGGCGAGATCGAATCCCATGTGTAAACCCTGTGACGAGCACTCACTCATATGCTTGCTGGAAGAGGGAGGCGGGTGGGGTTGTCTCTTTCCACCGAACCTATACGCGTGATATGAGAGTAGTGGGGCGTCCTAACAGCACCAAAACCGAAGGGCCTTCCCTTCATTAAAACATCATATTACGTATATAACTATGGATTAGATACCTACATATTACATATCTAAGACAACTAACACAGGCTTACTTTTGACTAACTTCCATAGAATCAAGTCTTTCTGGCATTGACTCGCTGGAACACAGATATGGATGGAAGGTAAGTGTACTGCTTAATATGCGGGAACAACTAATGCTTCTAGGTGGGAGAAATCTCTCATAAAACCAGATCCTCTCTATTGGCCTCTTAATCCTGACTCTAATTAGCAGATTGAAAAATATTGGGACCGCTAGGTTTTTTTTTCCAGGCATGATTGTAAAAAAAAAGACTGTAAATTTAACGACTAGTGTTTTATTTGTAAATAAGATTATAAATTTAATATCTTTTGGTAAATCTCAACCACAATAGCAAGATGGAATGTTTATGTGAGAGATCATGTTCATCATTCTTCATAAGTTATAAATTGAGAGTAATAAAGAATATCACATGGTCATGTGCAGATGGTGGTGGGCATGGTGGGTATGGAATTGCATGAGCTTAATGTACGTCCGACTCACCTTATCCTTTTCATTTAGTATTTGACAACCTTCCTTAACTTTACTAGTAGAATGCATGTGGTTTCCATTGGCTGGTGTAGCCTCATGGCATTTCTTCAATATTCTCATGCAATCCTCATCGTTCCAATCACACAAAACCCATTGTCATTCCATTCACAACAATTAAAAAAATATATATTACAATACATAAACGTCAGCAACAACTGAATCGATTAAAGGAAACAGAGAGGGAGTACCTTCATAAATATTGCATCCGCATGAGGTATATGCTCGAACATATTCCCTCCCACGTGCTCCACTCCTACAATTCAAACGCCCAATTCTAACAAGATCAACTTCGAGTGATCCTCTAAACGGTTAATCCATGCCTATGACACAAGAATTTAACAAGTGGGATATGTAGAGGTTACCTGGTAAAGGAGGGGCACATATAATTATGTGTGGGAGATCAATATTGATGCTGCAGATGTGAAGGTATTGTTTGACAATCATGAATAAGGTAGCGCCTGTTCCTCCTCCCACGTCCACAAACGTATTTATATTCTTGAACACATCATTGTAAATATCGACAATGGAAGCCATGACTTCGCAAGTGTTAGTGGCCATACCCTTATTAAACATGCACACCTTTTCCAAGCTGTGTGAAGGATCCTTAGCTCCTTCATTCCTTAAAAATCCGAAGAGAAGTTGGTGTTCCAGGGAATTGTTTCTTTAGAATTGCAGTTTATGACCATGGATGCTTCAGAATGTTAACTCTGAGACCTTCAAAAATCCCTGCCAAGTCTAATAGAACCATATTTAAAGAGAAGCAATCCATGGATATTTTGTATAAGTGCTAGAACCGTATATAAAGAGAAGCAATGCATGGATATTTTGTATAAATGCACGTGTCACAGAGGCAATGCTACCTTGTAGAGTTCTGGTCCAAAAATGGCATATGCCTATGTTGCTTATGCTTCTCATACATATTGTTTAAAGAATATAGCATAGGCTTGTCATAGCAAAGCATATAATTCTTTAGGGATAGAGTATAAGTCTTCACCTACCTAAGAGAGCAGTTTAATGTGTTGCACTCTATTATATAGTCAAACCACATATTGTTTAAAGCATATAGTTAATAGTTATGAACATATGATTTTACATTTCACTTTGATTGCATGTAATAAATTTATTTTCCTGAAATGGATTGAAGTGAAGCGTAAAGGGAAATGCAGTGCTAACGATTAAATGTAGATTCCTTATAATATATATTTCAAATAATATTCCTGCCATTTTATATTGGAGTCAGAGAGGGATATACTTGTTTATTAGTGTTTTTTTCGGGGGTTTATAATTGCATCAAAATCTTTGAAACCAAGCATTTCAAATCTTCAACCCCCCTGATTCCTTCTTGCAATCCGTTGGTTATTATTATGAGTTAAATATCCAAAACAATAAACAAATTGTGTTCATATGACTTCCTCATGCGCCTTATGTAATTGATATCATCTCAATGCAAGATTTCCCAACTTATTTGTTAGATACATTAGCACACACCCAAAAGTGGGGTTTGGTAGCATGAACTACATAATAAGAAAAGAAAAATAGAACATAGATGGGTTTGGAAAATTACTTTTCACATTGATATGCGTTGTTCCTGCAATTTGTCCTGTTGAATGATGCAAGAAGCAAGAATGAACACTCGAATCAATATCAAAGGCACCAAAGAATAGTGAACGCCAAACCCAAAAACCTCCAAAACACTCTTTCCTATCCTATCAATAGTTGCGAATGCAGAGAGAGGACTAAAGCTTCTCTTCTCCTCCTTTATGCACTCACAAGTAATTAGCTTTCAAAACACCGGAGGTTTTGTAATCCACACTATTTGCACTCATATTTATAGATGAACAAAAACCATGAAAAAATAATAAAGCAGTGGATGATAGGTAAAGTAAATACGTAAAAACATAAAAATGAAGATATGTGCAGGCTGACGTGTAGTGGAGAAGTGTTTGGATGTGACATTAGAAGACATAGAAGCAAAGATCCACATGAGCCATAGAGCAAAATTTTTGTTCTGATGCTCTCTTTCTATAATGGGACACGAAAAATAGCCCATGTAACCAATGGGTTGTTTCCATACTGATATAGCAAAGTTCATTTTTGTGTAACGGGGAACGAGAATGATATATCTACGTTTGGATAAATGATTTCCACATGCATTGGGAAGCTCATCGAGTGAAAGACGTGGAAAGAAACACGGTAAAATTATTTTAGGTCACTTTATTATATGTAAAGAATTGATCATCCTAATATGCTCGCCACAGTCAAGTCATTATTATTAATAAATTTAATTGCACAAATCGTAATAGATAAATAGTGTGGTTGAAACATCGACGACTTCAAATGATAAGTCCATTAAGAAAATATTGTAAGAGTGTAGATATAGTTTTAATGGAGACTAGTAATTGAACATGTCCGCCATGTAGATAATTTTTTAAACTTTTTAAATTTGAGTGATTGGGATTATGTGCCTTTGTGATTGGACAGGGGTCAACAAAATATGTGTATGTGTTTTGGGTGTCATCCATGATGCAGTAAAGAAAATTGGGAATGCAAATGATAAATAGAGCAGTTTAATAATAGCGTGGCACAATGGACAATAGAAATCAAGACGTGTTCTTTGTACATCACAAAACCTCAACACATGTTTTATTTAAGTGGAAACACGATAGCCTTTGTAATCCATTGAATGCAATCTGGTGAACAAACTGCAAGTTCCAAGCCAAGGTTCTCAACTAAACTTTGATGGGTGAGATCGAATCCCATGTGTAAACCCTGTGACGAGCGCTCACTTGTCTTCTTGCTGGGAGAGGGAGGCAGGTGGGGCTCTCTCTTTCCACCGAACCTCTACGTGTGATATGAGAGTAGCGGGGCATCCTAACAACACCAAAACCGAAGGACCTGCCCTTCACTAGAACATCATATTACGTATATAACTATGTATTAGATACCTACATATTACATATCTAAGACGAATAACACTGGCTTACTTTTGACTAACTTCCATAGAATCAAGTCTTTCTGGCATTCACTCGCTGGAATATAGATATGGATGGAAGGTAAGTGCACTGCTTAATCTACGGGCACAACTAATGCTTCTAGGTGGGAGAAATCTCTCATACAGCCAGATCCTCTCTATTGACCTCTTAATCATGACTCTAATTAGCAGATTGAAGAATATTGGGACCGCTAGGTTTTTTTTCCAGGTATGATTGTAAAAAAAAGACTGTAAATTTAACGACTAGTGTTTTATTTGTAAATAAGATTGTAAATTTAATATCTTTTGGTAACTCTCAACCACAATAGCAGGGTGGAATGTTTATGTGAGAGATAATGTTCATCATTCTTCATAAGTTATAAATTGAGAGTAATAAAGAATATTACATGGTCATGTGCACATGGTGGTGGGCCATGGTGGGTATGGCATTGCAGGAGCTTGATGTATGTCTGAATCACCTTGTCCTTTTCATTTAGTATTTGACAACCTTCCTTAACTTTAGCAGTAGAATGCATGTGGTTTCCATTGGCTGGTGTAGCCTCATGGAATTTCTTCAATATTCTCACGCAATCCTCATCGTTCCAATCACGCAAAACCCACTGCCATTCCATTCACAATAATTAAAAAAATATATATTACAATACATAAACGTCAGCAGCAGATGAATCTATTAAAGGAAACAGAGAGGGAGTACCTTCATAAAGATTGCATCTGCGGGAGGTATATGCTCGAACATATTCCCTCTCACGTGCTCCACTCCTACAATTCAAACGCCCAATACTAACAAGACCGACTTCGAGTGATCCTCTAAACGGTTAATCCATGCCTATGACACAAGAATTTAATAGGTGGGATATGTAGAGGTTACCTGGTAAAGGAGGGGCATCGACAATTACGTGTGGGAGATCAATATTGATGTTGCAGATGGGAGGGTGTTGTTTGACAATCATGGATAAGGCAGCGCTTGTTCCTCCTCCCACGTCCACCAACATATTTATATTCTTGAACGCATCATTGTAAATCTCGACAACTGAATCCATGACTGTGCGAGTGTTAGTGGCCATACCCTTATTAAACATGCACATCTTTTCCAAGCTGTGCGAAGGATCCTTAGCTCCTTCATTCCTTAAAAAGCCGAAGAGAAGCTGGTGTTCCCAGGAATTGTATTGCATTTTCTGACCATGGATGCTTCAAAATTCTGACTCTGAGACCTTCGAAAATTGTTGCAGATTACCACAAAGTTGTAGTGAAATCCTAACCTGTTGTTGTTATTTTGTGGATTAAAGAAGAAGACGTTTCCACCCAGGCCTTTACCAAGGATTGGAAAGTTGAATCAATTTTACAATATGTTGGGAAGGAATGGACTCGATTGGTCAGATGAAGGGATGCGTAGTTGATGGAATGGACTTGACTGGATGAAGGGATATGTAGTTGATGGAATGGACTTGACGGTTCCACCCAGGCCTTTACCAAGGATTGGAAAGTTGAATCAATTTTACAATATGTTGGGAAGGAATGGACTCGATTGGTCAGATGAAGGGATGCGTAGTTGATGGAATGGACTTGACTGGATGAAGGGATATGTAGATGAAGGGAGGCGTTGATGGAATGGACTCGACTGGATGAAGGGATATTAAGATGAAGGGATGCGCAGAAATACTCAGATCACTGGACTCACCACCATTGAGTGACACGAATCTTGCATGGTTCTCAACCTCCTCTGTTGGGCACGTAACCCTAATAAAGAACCTCACCTTAATGAAGAAGGGGAGTAAAAACATTAAATGTTAACTAACTAATGCTATATCTGGAAATAGTATTAGTTAACCTACATATATGTACATCTTAATGTAGCCATCATTTTGTAAGTTTCTAATGAAAAACTTTGCGGGAGGGCCGTGAAGATAAAGATAAAGAGGAAGAGGCGTGCGTATAATACAACGCAAAAGGCTCAAGGAGGAAGAATAAAATACAACGAAGAGGATGACAGAATAGAGGAGATAGAGCATAGCGTAAATTTTGAAGAAGAAGATCCAAAGAGCCAGATAAGGGACAGAAGAAGGAATTTGGAAAAAGAAGACATAGAAAACAAAGGAGGATTATATCTTAGGTACAAGCAATTCTGCGTGTTTTCTGAATTTGCCGAGGAAAGTTTAAGAATTGTAGAAGAAGAAAGCTGGCGCAACAATCACGGGCAAAGAACACCATAGAATTATAGGTCAAGTTTGTAATGAAACCAAAACCAGCTAGCTTTCCTTTAAAAAAGTTTAAAGGAACTTAAATCCAATTTGTAAATTCTGAAGGCAAAAGCCCATAAAATAATGTACATTTCATAAATTCCTGAAGTTAGTGTTTATAATGTACATTTCATAAATTAAATTTCAGAAGTTAATATAAAGACCTATTAAGCCAGTTTTAAGAGGGAATTATTGTGTTTTATGTGATGTTTTAATTTAAGATGATTAAAGTTGTTTTGTGAATTTTAAAGCCGATTGTGCTATCTTGTTTGTATTTATGGGTTGATTTGGAACTCGGCATTTCTGGGTTGATTTGGAACTGGCAAGGTTATTAAAAACACATTATTTCTTTCAACAAACCCATACAACTAATGGCTATGTTTACTTTAATGGCTTTTAACTATTATGCACTTTGATGTGTTATATATATATATATATATATATATATAT
>JASDQU010681119.1:42213-52930 GCA_032191745.1 Picea mariana
TGATTTAGACTTTGGTTGGTGGTTGCACTTTTCCTTCATCTTAAAGAGGAAATGGAAATGGTTCCACAAAGTTATATATATGAAATGGTGGTATATGATTTGTATAAGGTTACTTAGATTTTGAAATATATATTTTTGGATTTAAAACATATAAAATTAAATAATGGTAGAGTTTATTGGTTTTAGTGATAATTTGATTAGTAATGTTTTTTTGGGTAGGTTTTAGTTTAGTTAAAGAATTATATTTGAAAAATTGTATGTTATATTATTTATTTTTTTGAAATATGTATAAGAAGACTGTTTTGAATATATTTTGATCAGAAGAGTGATCCATAGGCTAAATATTATAAGTGAATAGCTAGATACTAATCAAACATTGTCCATGAGTAGTCATGGACTTATATAAGTCTCTTTTTCCCCTTAAATAAGTGCTAAAATATTGTACAAACATTGATATATGTAATTTTAATATGTATAAATAAAATTACAAAAAAAATCATATTCCAAAAAATGAGTGATCCAAAAACATCCATTAATCCCATTAACACTCTTCAAATTTAATCTCAAAATATTGTAACTTTGTTTGAACACTTAACAATCTGAATAGATACCATGTTATGCTCATTAAGACAAAATATCCATTAAGTAATAAATTCAAATTCGTGATTGTTATAAGATCCTTTATTAGTCTCTTACGAAGGAAAGCCAGGGATTCTAGCGTTGACCATCTATTACTTTGGGTTTGACTATGTATATTATCATATTCTCCAAACTTATGCAAACTTATGCATAGGATAAAAGAAATAATTATTTTTTATAATTTTTAAATTAATTTTATCTAATATTATTGGTTAACAAAATAAATATTTTATTGTCTATCTTTGATAGATAAATTAAGTTTTTCAATATATTATAACTAGTACAACCACATAATTGTGGCTGATCAAAAAGGTTGATAAGATGAAAAAAATCTTTAAAAGAATATATTAAATTTTATTATTGATTAACAAATAAATGGTTGAGCTTTATCTGGTGTTAATATTTTAATTTTTGTTAATCACTTAGGTGGCAATCAATTAGCTATCAAAGTAATTTTTAAATATAATTAGATAAATGTAAAAAGGTAAACACATAAACAGATGTCTTTATAATAGTTAGAAAGTTAATGATTGAAATCACAGCGATTATAATTTCATTGAATCTACAATTATTTTTTAAAAATGTTACATAACCTAAATTTCAATATATTATAACTTCATTGAATCTTTGTCCTTGATTGCTTATCTTTAAGCTCTGATTTTTCTAAAAATGGTTGCGATACATTATACTTCCTGTCAAATCGATCTGTGTATGCACCCTTCTACTTTGTCAGCACCAATTTCAATGCACTAGCATGAAAAGTCACTTCTCTCCACCGCCTCCACATTTCATTTTATCTTCATTGTTGCACATTTTATCTTCATTGCATCACTATCATCATTTGAAATTGTAGGCTCTCTTTGCAACTGTAGGCTCTCTTTGTGGGTGTTAGACTTCTTCTTCAACCTCTTTGTAAGGTTGTCCTGCATGGTCTTCACACACAATGCAATGTTCATGTAAGTGTTACAGAGGATGAATTTGATGGGGGCGAGGATGAAGGACTATTGGATTTGCATGGCAGATTTTCCATCTTTAGTAGTAGAGGACGAAGCGATTGGGCGTGGTAAATCGCGAGATACGCTTCAACTAGAATCGATATTCCTACAAACATCAAATTATTTCTGTAAACATTAAATTATTTAATGAATTGACAAGCTAAAGGATGTTTTATGTAAATGTTAGTTTTTGTGAAGACTAATATTAAGAGGCATACTTACAAATGGCTTGCAATGTTCTCTGGTGCAAGTCCTTGAATGTTCATGATCTCTAGAATTCTCTTCGGTGCATTTGCATCACACAAAACTTTTCATTTCTAGAGACTCATCTTTACAAGAATCGATCTACACTCGTAGTATGGATGGTCAACTGGACGAAAGTGTGTCTCTTGCAGCTGGCTACTAGGGATTCTCATCTTATTGTTGTTTTTCTATGGATTCTCATCCTGTGGTTGTTATTCTGGTAGAGGCCAAGGGAGAACCTAGAGACCGAATATCATGATGTTAATTACCAAAAAAATTATAAAATAATTCTAGTAGAAAACATCAAAATATTGTTAATACCTTGCAACTCTAAGAAAAACACAACAAAATGGGAGGTTTCATTCATACATGACTTTTCTCTTCATGTGAAAAGAAGGATGAAGGATGAATGTGAAGAAGCTAGTAAGAGCCATAGCTGGCCAGAATATATGGAAAATGAATATGATACTTCATATATAGATCAGGAAGTTCAAATACAATGTAAATTGATTAGAATATAAAACGTAACTCTGGTTACAAAAGTCATTTTGAGTTGTACCAAAAATGGTTGGAACTAAACAGATTTCTGAGTTATTCTCTCCCTTTTGTTCAAACTGCAAAGTGCATGACCTCACAGAAAATGGCACGAGAGCCACACAAATAACATATAGATTCTAGCAGTGGTAGATCGCCAATATGTAACCGTAGATAACATGGATGAAAAGTCAGTGCAAAAACACCCTTTCATCCTCCCCTATACCTTTTTCATATTATATTTATATTTCTTGCTATTTCTTTTCCACTAAAAGAATATCTGGGCAAGACCAAAGAAAACCATAATAAACACAACAATACAGTCGACCACATCCTGCAACAAAACTTCTTGTAATTGCAAGATGAAGGACGACCCTCCTTCCTTCTCTGCGCCTCTTTCCTTATCCCCCAGTCTCACTGCCCATATTCTATTCTCCAATCCTCCATTCTCATCTCAGTTGACAATGAACAATAAGCCCACTGGCATTGCAAATGAAATTCTAGATTGGCATTTATCATGCATATGAAAGCAAAAGAAAACATTAATCTACATAAGCATGATCCATTGTGAGTAACTATCTAAATGGAAAGCTATGCCTTCCTTCCATAACCGGAGTGAATACCTATATTTTCAACATCTCTCCAAATAAGCACCTTCAGGCAGGGAACGAATGTAGGAAGGGCATATCCTAGCAAAGTTGTCTATCCTAATTCCTCAATAGTATTTGGGGGTTCAGCTTCGCATACGGCACCACAAAGCCGCCCTTCCTTTGCATGAGCTTCGATAATCTTTCAGAAAACCTTACAATCTCGTAATGTTCCTGAGCCAGGCATACCCCCCTTCATTAAGAAGCCCCATTATCAAAGAAAGACCTGAAATTCGTCAAGGTGGATTAAGACCATTTTCCCAACACAACTTTTTTCTCTTTCATCGGTTATTACACAAAATTTCAAAACGTTTTTGCCAATATTTCATTACAGCTGTTATTTTCTAGCTAGAAGGTTTATTATATTAACCATGTCTTTCATTTTTCTGCCGTTAATTCTGTTATGGTTTTGTGTGAATGTAACATAATGTTGAGGACACATCTGGTGGGTAAGTACCCAACTTAAAACTCAGTGAAGTTATATTTGTAATTTCCTCAAAGTGGCGCCAATTGAATGACAGAACTAATTACCTCCACGCCCACACAGTAGAATTATTTGTTAACCAACCAATACTTGTAAGTCCGGTATTGGAAGTTTCAACTGTTCTGATTTTATTCCAAAAACTGCTCAATACTTTGCAAAGTATAAATCAATTCAAGCTAATTCAATCCAATTACTGCCAATCAAACATTTTTACTGATTTGAACACTGACAATATAAATGTAATTCCATTTGGATTCAAAGCATGTATCTCAGTCAGAGAAATTACCGCCCATAGCCCAAGCTCTTTGAAAGTTGTAATTTTGCAGATGTGGATCAAGCTTTGTTGTTGAGATAGTTTCATCCCAATTTTATGGAAAGAGGTCGCTTGATCGTCACCGTCTTTTACGTTCTTTGTAGACCAAGAAAAACTGAACAACAAAAACCAAAAAGTTTTCAAACTTAATTTGGTTTAAAAATAAAAATAATGAAGTCGGGAACCATAAAAATAATAAAGTCCCAATGTAAAGAGAAGCATTTCTCTTCCCTTCCCAAGGATTGGTTACCCATCTCTGCCACGAGTTCATAGATTTAGTGACCATTGACAATGTATTTGTTTTAAATCTGGTAATCTCCAATCCTCATGTTAGGGAAGAGGCCTATCTACTTATTCTTTCATATTCAATTGCTTATTTGCTTTTAGGAAGGAGGTTCCTATTGGAATGGTCTATTTTTCAGTTTGGCCTTGATTTTTAGTTGAGTGTATACTTCAAAGTTAATTCTTAATTTTTAAACTTGCAACCTTAATAATAATAAAAAAAAAAAATCAAATTATTTTTTATAATAATTTATATTTCTTTTTTCTTTAATATTTTCATTACTTTATTTTTAATTTATCAAATTATTTTTTATAATAATATATATTTCTTTTTTCTTTAATATTTTCATTACTTTATTTTTAATTTTCAATTTTTGTTGTAGAGGATAACATCTTGGATATCCCAAAACCTCATAAAATAAATTTAAAATCCTGGGATGTTAACAAACCAAAACCCGAAATACACAATTTGGGCCCAAACATTAATAAAGAAAAACCCAAATTATAAAATATTTTCCATTGCGAGCAAAATTTAATTCGGAAATTTGTCTTATTAATCATCCAAACTTCCATTCATATCTAACATAAAATTATGATCATTAAATTAAAATTTTTAATATAAATATGGCTATTTCTTCCCTGTAAAACATAAACATTTGAGTTTCTTGATTCTAGAAATAGCAGTGTCAACAAGGCATATGCTATTGCTGAATTTAAGAAGGCATCACACAACCAGAAGCATGATACCGCAGAGTAGACATGTACCTATGAGTAAGGAATCCAGCAGAGTGAGGGTTAAGGAATCCTCACTTTCACCAAAGTGAGGAGATGATATCACTTCAACTCAGGGACTTGTAGCCCAAAGTTAGCTTCAAGATTGACAAAGCTTATGGTTCATGTAATACTTTATATAAATCTTGTATTACATATAAGTGTTTCAAAAGAATTTAAATAACTAGTAACATATTGGTAGAACAATGAGGTCAAATATGAGGGATTCACAGTCTTAAATGAAGGTTTCTGCTACGAGATTTATGTGACTTGAGCACTCGATCGACGTATCCTTTTCGACCGATGCCACTGTGACAAGTGCACCACCTTTACTGAAAACGTTGACTAGAGTTACAACCTCAATTTCCTCACTGCCAAACGTGATCAGAACAAGTACCTATGTTTCAATAAACATACACAATAGGATTATAAATCATATAGATAAACATTTGGTAGAAAAATAATGCTATCCAAAAATGTGTATACTCAATTTCTTACCTTCTTTTGAGGTGTCTCCATTGCATTGGGGATAATTGAATGCAGAACACTCAAAAACTTGATGGTCTCTTCAATGGAGAATGTATGAATGAAAATGGTGCATTCTGATTGTGTTCAGCTGAAATAGTCAGCATATTTACAACCACAATTTTTAATGAATTTGTCATGGAGTCCATGCCTATGTTGGCCAGCCCCTAGAGCAAGATCCTTTATTTGCCTCTCATTCATAACGGTCTGGCTGCAAGTTATTCCTCTTCCTTTCATAGCAAGCCTACAATTTTCAGATATAATGTGTTGTTGATCTACCACTCTCGTGGTGGGAATAAACAAAACCATTCAGATCGTCATACCATCCCCACCAATCTAGATTTTTGTAAAGCCTCTTCGCCTCACCAATTGGCAAACATTCCATATTGGTATTGACATTTGTAATAAAACAGTGAAATTTGTAATGTAGCATGAGTCATGCACCTGGATGAATGGTAGGTTTTTGGTTGATCCCTTTGCCTTTTACGTGCACCTAGTTGAATGGTAGGTTTTTCGGTGATCACTTTACTTTTTACGTGCACCTCGTTGAATTGTAGATTTTTTGGTGATTGTTTTCGCTTTACCTTTTACTTACACGTAAACTATATGGATCGATCATCTTGTTAATAAATGATTATATCAAACATCAACGAAGCCTCAATTTCACGGCTGATGAAATCCAGCCTTGGATAACCAGTTTTTCCTATTGAATTGATCATTCGGTTCGCTTGCTTGGATTATCCAATTGAATGACCCATACAATGCAATAGTATAGCAACTACATGATGGTTGATTGTGGTGTAGCAAAACTGAAGGTTGTGCATGCACAGTTGAGGGCAGTGATGAACCGAAAATAATCCCAATGCAAATTTGAAAATTGTGTCACTTGGCTTTGCTTTGAATTCTTTTATTTCTGATCTTTATGTGTTGAGAGGACATAGTAAGTCTGCGGTCAATGTAGCTAGAAATTTGTTATTTTTTCTCTAATTTAATAAAATGAAAAATAAATCCCATATCTTGGTAGGGATGGATTATTTATTTCACCGGTTTTCGACATTTTCTCCATAGACATATCTTGGCTTGCATGGTTTTAGACATTTTCTCCATAGAAAATTTGAAATTCAAAAAATTATGAAAATAAGGCATATATTACACCTTTTGGGATGAAAATGCGTGATCTTTTTAGTTCTAGGTTTTCAAAACTTATGGTTTTTAAAGATCTTGTTCTAGTTTCTATGCAGGGTGTTTAGAGTATCATGAGATGTTACTCATATGTTGATATCTTTGATCACAGGGTAAGAACAATGAAGACGGTGAAGAATCAATACATATTTTCTTTCTATTCATTGTACTCTTATGCCATCCATGATTAATCTAAAGTTGAAAAGATTGTGATCTTTAATTACCCTTTGCTACAGGGAATTATTCTTCCATCTCTGAAAGGCAATATTGAGAGCCTCTCACGTGATTTTCTTCCATTCTTATATTTGTGTCATAAACTAATCATTATAAGGTTTTTGCACTATGTTTGAAATGAATTATATAAAATGTTTTCTTGTTTTGTTGGTTGAATGGTCATTCATTTACCCTCTTATTTTGGATTATTATCCTATGATTTATACATGAAAGCGATAAAAATGAACAACTCAAAGATATTGCTACAAAAAGTAAGGGAATTATATACCTTTGACCATGTCTAAATCAACACTTAAATGTATCTCTACATTTAGAGTAAAACATAATGTAGGATGACATATTAATCAGTTGTTTGTTATTTAAATTGTTATTTAAATTGTCTTTACAATGCACCTTTGTCCATGTTTAAATCAACACATAAATGCATCTCTACATTTAGAGTAAAACAAAATGTATGATGACATATTAAAAATTCATTCATTTTGTATTTTTTTGTAAGTTAATTTTCTATGCTTTATTCACATTGCCACAAACATCCTAGGAATGTTATAATTGTGTCTTTGGGTCTTGAATCCAACCTTCTTTGCCACGTCCTTCTTTTAATTTTATGATTCTTGATAATAATAACAAGAGAAACCACATTCTCTATGTGTGTAATCATGTAGACACTTATCTCCTTTTAGTGTACTTCGAAGTTACACAGTGTTGAACCTATTCCTATTCATTCAGTGAGATGCGGAGGTTGCCACTAAATTGGGCCTCAATAGTTTTCACGTACCTCACTCCTATATTGAGCAAATACAACTAGAAAAGATAACAAAAAGTAGTCAATGGAATTGAAAATGGACATGTTATACAATCGCTTTGAATAAGCTTGGGTTTTGTTGTTAAAAGTTAAAACTGAAAGCTTGGATTATGTTATTAAAAGTTAAAACTGGTGTATATTGCCTTGCCTGATTACAATATAGTATTTCTTTATCTCCACCATAGATTTTATTTTTCTCCGTCCCAATCATATACTGGTGTATACTCCCTTTCCTCGTCTCCACCATAAATTTTCTTTTTCTTTGTCGTACTTTTTAGTTTTCTTCACCATCTTGATACATTTTTTTTCCTTTTGTATTTTTGTTTTTTCTCCTTTTATTTTGGCTTTAATTTATTCTTTAGTATGCATGTGTGATACATAATTCTTGGTCCATTTATTGAACTTATTTGTATCTTTCGAAGCAGTTAGTAAGAGCATTTTGCGCCTACTCAACTAAATGAATAAAATGATTTATTCATAGTTGTCTCTACTAGGATTTTTAATGCATTATTGACCTTCTTTGTATCTTTCTAAGAAGTTAGTAACAACATTTTGCACTTGCTCAACTAAATAAAAGGTATAAGAGAATTTTGCACCTGCTCAACTAAATAAAAGGTATAAGAGCATTTTGCACTTGCTCAACTAAATAATAGCAGGCAGGGGGCTTCATAGCAGGTTAACCCTTTGCTATGCTATTTGAGGGGAAAAAATATAAGGTATAACCTTCATCCCTTGGGATTTGAGCATCCACTACTGCTCGTCTCGTCCCACCAAGCCATAATTCATTAGTCTTTATTCTTTCTTGAAAACAATCAATTTTTCTTCCATATTTACTCGCAGATTATGCAAAATGCCTAATACATAAAAGTGACTGAAAAATAAGAGAAAAAGTAACAAGTAATGTAACAAGTGATTGAAAAATAAGAGAAAAAGTAACAAGTAATGTAACAAGTGATTGAAAAATAAGAGAAAAAGTAATAAGTAATGTAACATGTAAGAATTAGCAGCATTGACACTTATTGTATTGTACTTCATTCTACTTCACTGTGACAAAACTGAGAATTAACAGTGTTGACGCTTGTTGTACTTCATTCTACTTAATTGTGAAAAAATTCATTCTACTTCATTCTCACAATTATTCGGCAGGGACATCGCCACTGCAGTGGTACTTGTTTTGATCACAATAAATCACTTTTCAATATTATCAAATAAAAAGCTAATTATTTGAAGTTGTTTGTGATTATTAGAGCGCTCATAGAATTAGTAGTATTTCATTCATAAAAAAAAAAATTTAACATGTTTCAAATCACATTGAAATGTAGAGTATTCTAGATTTTCCCACATGGTAAAAGAGTCTAATTGACTTCATCAACTATGATTTTTTTTAAGAATAGAGGTAGAGAATTTTAACATTTGATTTTGGTAGCAATACTTGGTAATAAGGATCGTTTTTAAGAGTACAATGTTTGCTATTAAGTGAGAGTGTGACAAGATTCTCTTTGAGCCACTTCCGAACATCAAGTTGAATAAAAATAATTGAAAATTGAAAATGCATAATATATCAATAAAGGCTATAGAAATTTGTAGAGGGCAAAGAAATCGGTCAAATTCATTTAACAAAGTTATTGAAATTTCAAACCATATATGAGTGTGCTCGTTGGGGTTAACCATATCATTCCTCATTTAATCACCATATCATTCATCATATTAAGCATCTAGACACTACTAACAAAATTTGTACTATATTACTAAGGTATAGTACTTCAAATGGACATAGAATATTCAACCATCCAAATCTTCTTGCCCTCCTCATCAGATGTCTACCATGAACAATTTTAATTTTGATTTTGTTTCCCAATGACATCCATGCAGAAAATAAGTACAATATGACTTGTCATGATGACTAACCTTTCTAAACCCAGTTCTAAGAGAGGTTTGGCTTCGGTATCTTTTACAAAACTTGCCTTTGCAATTCAATTCGAGTAGTTGTCGAGTCAATATGTATCTTTGCTACTGTTTTCTTTGTTAATATGAGTCCATATGTATCTTTGCCACTATTTTCAAACTGTTGCGCGTCGAGGCCACCAGATTTAGGGATAATGGTTTTGCCTCCCAGAACCATGGGAATCTATTTTGCATTTCCTTATCTTTGATGATCTCGGCATTTTCCCTGTTCTATTTTGGTTGTGGTTGCCTTGTGACCGCCATTAATACTAGAGAGCTCAAATAAAGCGATCGATGATCAGTATGTCTGAGTGCTGAAGATTGTTGCGATAAGAGCTGAAGGATTTTGCTGTGAAAATATGAGATTGGACTATCGATGGCCGAGTGATTTTTCATAATAGATTTTTCAAGAGCGAGCTTTTTTTCTCTTGATCACAACTGAAGTGAAACCGGTACAATGAAATTATGGATGGCTAGGTGATGATATTTTAAATTGTCTGAACATATTGAAGTAGAGGCGAGAAATTTTGTAAAGGCAATGAATGATAGGAGGAGACCACGACAATGATAGACTGTAGGTTTGAAAGGACAACTAGATTAAAAATTGTTTTCCAAACCCAGTGGTTTGGACGACCAAATTTTGAGAAAAATCCCTCCCTTAAACATGCCTTCGACATCTTCAACATATTGATGCCATTGGAATTTGTAAACTCCCATGACTCAAACAAAAAAAAAGTTTCCCGTCGATCTGCATCACCAGTTTAGCAGTCTAGGAAAGTGATTAAAAACACCATCCAAATTCTCAAAAGGAATAGAGGGTAGTGGAAGCAACATACAAATTGAACATGGCGGCCAAAATATTTGACCTGCCATGGGAGATCAAGAAATTGAAAAATCAAGTGCACAATGTTAGAATTGCTAATGCAAAAAACACAATTCACATATGATAATTAACAATCACACAGAGAAGAAACACAGGGATTTTATGTGGTTCACCCAAACGTTGGGCTACATCCACCAAGCACATGCATCGATTCTCTTATTATTTAGATCATGGATATTACAATAGACTAGCAAGTTCTCACTCTGTCTCTCTTACTCTTGCCTCTACAGGCTTAC
>JASDQU010681120.1:32216-47035 GCA_032191745.1 Picea mariana
TTGTCATTCAATGGGTAAAAATACAGTTGGGGAATAATACATGCAAGAAATGCAAGTGGATTCATGTTGTTGGAATCCCTTGTAACCAATGTTGGTACCCCTTTGATTAGTATCATATCATACATCACCTGTATATGGAATCTCACTTCTATGTACCTTCATGTATATTGGAAGTATTAGGGGTTAACATTTTTGGTTAATTTGCAATTATATTCTCTGTATACCTGGTTGTGTTTCAATTTTCAAGGGTTAGGGAACACTACAAGTGATATCATATCTCTTTCCTAAGCTAGTATTCCTCTGACTTTTAATAGATTTTTTTTTTCCAGGCTAGAGACATGCTTTGACATCTTTAAATACCAAGGTGATTTGTCATTCAATGGGTAAAAATACAGTTGGGGAATAATACATGCAAGAAATGCAAGTGGATTCATGTTGTTGGAATCCCTTGTAACCAATGTTGGTACCCCTTTGATTAGTATCATATCATACATCACCTGTATATGGAATCTCACTTCTATGTACCTTCATGTATATTGGAAGTCACCTAGGTAAACTTGAAATAAACCCTAGATCAATAGATCAATAGGGCATGGTTGAGTCTCCTTAGTTAGTTCCCTGAGATATTGGGGTGAATACTATTTTTGGAGCACGTAAGTATATCAGAGAGATATAACACCTAATACTCCTCTATCTCTAGGACCCTGCAAACCATAACATCTGCAGTTAGCTAGCAATGTTTCTACATCTTTCCATCCACAAGGATTTTGAAGATTTATTTCACCGCACCATTGTGGGAGACCTATCTCAAAATTTTCCTTCCATCATGTTGATTGTGAGGGTATACTTATTAAATAACCCTTTTCAGGTGGACTTGACTATACAATGATTTGGGGTATATCTAAAAAGACTTTTTTAAAGCTACTATTCATAGTGAGATAAGTGGAGAATAACACTTTCACAAAGTCTTCAATAGTCCCATGGTTCAAAATCACAACATGGCTAACTCAGAGAACCAATAACAGGCCCCACTTCCTTATAACCATCAACAAACCCAACCTCCTTAAAATATAGCTAGGAGAAAAAGTGTCTAACATTGAGACTTCACTCGAACTTGCACGGGAAAGAATGAATAAACAACAAGGAATCTTGAAAATATTAGGTGACCACTTGAATATCCGAGTAGGAGATATGAACATTGATTGAACTAAAGAGGAACTTATTACCCTTGAAGCACAATCCACACACATGTTTTATGATAATCGTTTCCCATGCGTTTAGGATAATAATTCATGACACCATTTTCTATAGGTTGGCAGGAACAAATTTGATGGGTTAGATCCTTTAGGGTGGTTACTCGAATGGAACATCGTGTCTGTCTCCATGAAATTATCTATGACCTACACAAACTAAATGTTGGGGTCTTACATTTGGATGTTGAATGTTAGTAGTGGTGAAAATGGTATAGGAAGGATTATAAAGTTTCTATTCCCTGGACCCAATTTGTGCAAGTGATTTATGCTTTTTTTGAGTGTGACACTCACCATTTGGGACGCCTGAAAAAAAAAAAGACAAATAGGCACATGTATGCAATATATTAATGTATTTGAGCAATTGGCAATGCACACAGAGGTCCAATATGATTTATTTTGTAAATGATGTTCATCATTGGTGTCAAGGATGCAATTAAAGAACACATCATGATGTTGCATCCACAAACATGGTTGGAAGCCTGTGATAGAGCTAAAGAAGTTGAGATAGTGATCAATAAACAAACCAAGAGACCTATATTCGCCACTTGCCCTAACCCCCTTGTGGAAACTACCCCCATCTCAACCAACTCATATCCAATCCACATACACAAGTTATCTTTCGAAGAGATGGAAGAACATCAATGCCTTCTTCTTTTCTATAATTGTGGCAATCGATATTTCAAAGGGCACAAATGTAAAGAACAAAAATTATCTCAAATGGATGTATTTCTAAATGAATACTATAGGAAATTTCTATTGAATATAATCCTAAACCAACTTAGGAAGACACCCACCCCACCCATGGAAGATGAATCCTCCTTGCAAGCTTCTTTAGAGGAACCACAAATTGATCTCCAATCCTATCAAGTTTCTCAACACCACAAACCTTGAAATTAATTGGCTACATCAAACACTGCAAAGTGATTGTGTGGATTGATAGTGGGAACACTTACAATTTTATCCATAGGAGAGTGGCACAAGACACCCATTGTTATGTACGCCCCATATAGAATTTTCAAATTATAATTTCCAATGGTGGCACAATTAAATATGGGGGCATAGGTGAAACATTGAAACTACAAATGGGTGAGTATCATATTGAAATTCACATGTTTTCCACTGAAATGGGTGGTTGTGATATAGTTATTAGGGTAAAAGGGTTACACACTTTGGGACCAGTCATCATGAATTTCAAAGAATTATACATGAGCTTCACACAAGAAGCATGAAAGCATACACTCAAGGGACTTACATTGACTTCCCCTAAAATTATAACAACTTATCATATGGATAAGTTAGTGAAGACATTCCACTAGGGTGTTATTGTGAAATTTAATGTCATACAGTTAGTTGACACCACACCACTAGATATTCACCCTAATTTGTGGTTGGTTCTATCTAAGAATCAACATGTCTTTTAAAAACGATAAGGTTTACCTCCTTCAAATGGGGACCATGACCATGGTATTCCCCTCATTCCACAAAGTCAACCACACAATGTGTATACTTATAAGCACCCTTTTGCACAAAAAAATGAAATTGAAAATATCATTAAGGAATTGTTGGAGACGAGAGTCATGTGTCCCATTACTATCCCTTACCCATCACCAATGGTCGTGGTATTAAAGAAGGAAGGTACTTGGTGCATGTGTCCTAATTTCCAGGCTCTCAATAAGTTAATGATCAAGGAAAAATTTCATATCCCAGTTATTGATGACCTCTTAGATGAACTTCATGGAGCCAAGTTTTTCACAAAAATTAATCTTTGTTCTAGCTACCACCAGATTAGGATGAAATAGGCAAACATCCCTAAGACCACTTTTCGTACACATGAAATACATTATGAGTTTTTAGTGATACCTTTTGGCCTTTTCATTGCTCCATCAACCTTTAAGACCCTCATGAACAAGATATTTTGACCATTCCTCTGCAATTTTGTGCTACTATTATTTGATGATATTTTGATCTACATCAAAACATGGGAATATCACATCTAGCACGTTTACATAGCCTTGCAAATCCTACAACACCATCAACTATTTATAGAATGTTCCAAATATGTTTTAGTGGCTTCACAGGTTGAATACGTTGGTCACATTGTAAGCAAGGAAGGAGAACGATTTGATCCTAAGAAAGTTGCATCTATGCAATATTGGCCCCATCCCAAAACCCTAAATAGCTTGCATGGATTCTTAGGATTTACAAGGTACTACATAAATTTTGTGAAAAAATATGGAAAAAATGTAGCTCCTTTAACCTCACTACTAAAAAAAGAATGCCTTTGTTTGGAATGAGGCCACAACATAAGCCTTCTTGGCTTTAAAATATGCCATGTGCACAAATCTAGCATTAGTTGTTCCAGATTTTACTAAGACTTTTGTCTTGGAATGTGATTCCTTGCGAAGAGGTCTTGGAGAAGTATTGGTGCAAGAAGGGTGCCCTTTTGGCATTCACTAGTAAGCAATTATGTGACTGCAATTTGGGTAAATCCACATATGAGAAAGAGAGTATGGACATATTGCATTCCATATATACCTAGCACCCATACCTCATCAAGAAACATTTCAGGATCAAGGTTGACTATCATAACTTGAAGTACTTTCTTGAATCAAGGTTATCCTTACCATAACAACATAAGTTGGCTACCAAGGTATTAGGGTATGACTATGATATTATCTACAACAAAGGTAAATAAAATGTGGTGGATGATGCCTTATCCCAACAATTTGAGGAGGATGGATCCATTTTCTCCTTATCTTTACCCATTCTAGGTGGGCTTGAGGAAGCTTGTTAAGAATGGTTGGAAAATGATGCTATCGTTCAACTCATCCACAAGCTACAAGACAATCCCAACCCTCTTAAGGGGTATACATGGTATCTTGATACATTGCATTATAAAGGATGTATTTTTCTAATGAAGAATTCTTCCTTAAAACAAATTATCTTAGAGGAATTCCATTCATTAGCTACAGTAGGTCAGTTTAGATTTCATAAAACATATGAACAAACTAAGTGCTCATTCTTTTGGGAGGGGATGAAAACCGAAATCCAATATTTTGTGGCCACATGTGACACTTTCCAAAGAAACAAAGGGGAGATAGTAAGGATACCAGGGGCACTACAACCACTACCAATCCCAACACACATATGGGCCAACATCGCTATGAATTTTATAGTGGAACTTCCAAGGTTAGGAAACAAATATATGATCATGGTGGTAGTTGACTGTCTCTCAAAATATGTTCATTTTTTCCCTGCCACATCCATTTATCCCCTCCTTAGTTTCCCAAGTCTTTCTTGATTATATTTTTAACGTCCATGCCTACTTCCATTGTCTTGGATTGGGATCCTACCTTCAATAGAAAATTTTGTAAGGACATGTTTAAAATATAGGGTGCCTAGCTAAAAATGAGCACTACATATCACCCCAAAATAGATGGTCAAATTGAAGTGGTCAACAAGTGCCTAGAAAGTTATTTGAGATGCTTCACCTCTAAAAACCACACCAATGGACACAATGAATTCCCCTTGAAAAATGGTGGTACAATAACTCTTATAATGGAGCTACCAAAATGTCCCCAAATGAATCAATTTATGGCCAAAAACTATTGTTAGTAACTTCATATTTACTAGGAGCTTCGAAGCTTCAAGTAATGGATCACACACTCCATACTAGAGAAGCCATTATGTGCATACTAAAGGAAAATTTGGTTATGGTTCAAAACATAATGAAGCAACAAACATACCAACATCACTCATAATGTTCTTTTATAGCAAGGGATTAGGTGTTTCTTCAACTTCAACTCTATAAAAAAACATCACTCAAAGATGAAACACATCACAAATTATCACCCTAGTTCTATGGACCTTATGATATCATCCAACACATTGGTCAAGTGGACTATAAAATAGATCTTCCAGCCTACTCCAAGATTCATCCAATAATTCATGTATTTTTTATAAAAAAGGTTGTGGGATCAAAGTGCAAGTTGCAAACCATCCTACTAGCAATTGATGAAGAAGGCTCCATTTGGCTTCAGCTAGAAGAAGTATTGGATACCATATAATGTCAATTGAACCAGTGCATGATTGGTGAAATTATTGATCAAATGGAAGACATGCCACCTAAATATGCCACATGAGAACCACCCACAATCCTATAGCATTATCCTCATCTTCATCCTTGATGCGAACTCTTCTTTTGAAGGGGGGAGGGGGGGCATGTTAAGGTATTCTACCACACAATCTAGCACCAAGTGCAAAGCCTTCACGAGGCAATAAGACTAGTGGAGCATGGAATATGTTATCATTGTCACCTAGGCAACAAATTCCCTCTCTTTAATGAAGCAATAGAATCCAATACAAGGGAGGCTTACCCAGTTGCCTCCAAGAATCTATAGGAAAGACACAAGCAAGTCTAGGGCCCCTCAGGTGACTACTCAAAATACCACCAATGAAATATGATAGACGAATTATTAATGGCGTGGTAAGACAAGACAATTTCCAGATTTGAAGTAATTAGGATCTAGGTCAATGTAAGAGGTTTTTAAAGTAAAGTCAAGTTTCAAGAAGATCCCCAAACACTAAAATGGAAGAAAAATCCTATGACTATTGTAAAACTTGGAAGAACGTGTCAAATTACAACGTTCAAATAATATATTACAACAACAAATAAAATAGCCCTTTGACAAGCAATAATTCAATGAAATATGAGGGTTAAACAATGAGCTAAATTAGGGTTTCATTAACCAACAAAATCATAAAATTAAGGAGCAATAAACAAGCCATTACCCTAGGAATTTTTCCCTAGAATGTCATTATAACACTTCAAAAATGCAAATTAGGGTTTTAAAAAATTTTATTAGGTCAATAATATGTCAAAACATCTTAGTTTTTCATGGATGGAAATGAAAAATTGTTGTAATAAAACCCTAAATTAACCCTAAAACAACGAAAAAGAGAGTACAATTTAGAAAATAACGATTGACAATTGGGGGAGTGACTAGTGCCTACAATATTTTTGGTCATAAGGGGTCAATTAAGGATCCCTTTGAAGAGAAATGAGTGGATTTTTAGGGTGATACCTAGAGGTTGTTCTCTATTAACCCTAGTATATCCTTATAAAATGTTAAGGGATAAATCAAGGGAAGGCTCTTCACTAGAAACCTTCCAAGAGCTTTGATATAAAAAGGTTTGTTCAATAATAATCCGAGGAAATGTTTAACCAACACTAGAGAAACAACATTACATTTAAATGGATTCATAAACATAACCACAAGATGAAATTAGACTACTTACTCAATAAATATTTCATCCATCAAAACCCTAGCAATGATCATCTAAGTAGTAAGATAGCATCCATAATCATATCTCCTCCAAAAAATCACTCGAAGTAACCATCCATAGCATTCTTCATAAGAAAGCAAGTAAAAGTAGAAAAATAATTATATATCTCCACAATTATCAATGATTTACAAGTGATAAGTTCTTCTCTTATTTATGTGAGAGATCTAGCACCCTTCACACACAATCGAAGCCCTAAAAACATAAAATAATGCATTTATCGCTTTCAAACACTAGAGATAAGGAAACATAACATAAATTTTACATGATACATAAGTGGATAGGTCTCTAGGATCTCCAATGATTCCTCCAAGATGAAGTAAAGTAGCTCAAACATCAAATCGTCCCTCAAAAGAATTGCTTAGATCTCAGACGTGTGGCATGTATGGCCTCATGAAGGGGAAGACTCAATCCAAAGTGGTGAATATGGGCTCAAAAGTGAGATGTTTCCATGAAAGTGTGCAATGTTTCATCTCCAACATATGTCTCATGTCTCCAAGGGGTGGGACGTCTCACCAAAAGGTGTCATATCATCATCAAGAAGCACAAATGTCACATCAAGGTGTGCCATCATCATAAAGGTGCAACATCCCATCGTACAATAGAAACATCCCATCATCAAAGGGTACCATCATCATGGCAAAGGTGACACATCCTTTATTTAAGTGGAATGTCCTCAATAAAAGGTCCAACGTCCTTTAGATAAGGTGGAACATCCAATCAAATCATCATCATCAAGCAACGTCCCATCACCAATAGGATTAATGTCATACCCAATGTGTGTTAAGGTGTCTCATCAAGGGATCCCTATCATCAAAAGGCTAAAAATCCTCCTAGAAGTGTGGAATGAACTCTCTCAAGTGGTGGGGATACCCTCCATGAAAGTGTGCTAATAGCCCCTAAATATCCTCCAAATGATTCAAGTTTCAACCAAGCACATGGTCATGTGAAATCCATCATCTGAGGAGGGGCTCATGTGGTCCAGTGCATCATGAAGACTGCAGGAAAGGTGCACAACATATAAAGTGAGTCATGTCAATGCAAAAGGAATTATATAGATCTCATAAAGTATCCTCTTCGAACTTCACACTAGCTTATAAAGTTATACAATTTTCCAAGTTTAGGTATGGGAGGATCATTATTACCCCCTATTAGGTGTGTAGGTACCCAGTATAAGAAGTATGTCCCAGGGAACCCATCAAGGAGTATGTGCAATGGTATGTGGTATGGATTGGAGTTTAATTCATGGGTGGATTTTCATTGACATGCAAGGCCATGTGTGATACTCATCTTCATGAGAGCCTTTGTAGAGGGATCACTTAGGCAATGAGGTACCCTTTCCTCATCCTTCTGTCTTTCCAAACCATTGTTTTCCTTTTTCTTCATTTATTTAACCTTTTTTGGATTTTTACATTTGATATGGTAAGTTCCTTTGTAATTTATGCATTCATTGCATAGGACTTAGGGTGATGGCCTCTTAGCGAGGGGGTAGAGCTCATGCTTCATTTATTTCCTAGTTTGTAATACTTTCATTTTCTTGTTTGTTTATTTTCCACACATTTTAAATTAGGAATTTTTCTCTTTATATATCAATTTTAATAAAGTTTCATCAACCTCGGGCATTCAATATGGGCCTTGTAGAGTTTAACCTTGTACAATTAATTATTGCAAATGGATTCTTAATCAAACAGAAAAGGTACAATGGAAGACACACACATTACACATATATTTTTACCTTGTAAACCTAAACCGGGAAAACCAACAACTTGTTTAGAGTTGCATCTATAATATTCTATTCATCATATTCATTATTTACAATACAATATACATATAGGATCTCGCAACATCCAAACCCCTAATCCATTGACCCAGATTAGTCAGCAACCCAAATTCCTTAACCGAAATTAGAAAACCATTGGAAAAAACATCTCGTCTGGCACCTAGAAACTATGAAGGTATACAGGACAAGCATACCTCACTTAGGCAATGAGGTACCCTTTCCTCGTCATTGTGTCTTTCCAAACCATTGTTTTCCTTTTTCTTCATTTATTTAACCTTTTTTTTTATTTTCACATTTGATATGGTAAGTCCCTTTGTAATATATGAATTCATTGCATAGAACTTAGGGTGATGGCCTCTTAGCGAGGGGGTAGAGATCATGCTTCATTTATTTCCTAGTTTGTAATACTTTCATTTTCTTGTTTGTTTATTTGCCACACAATTTAAATTAGGGATTTTTCTCTTTATATATCAATTTTAATAAAGTTTCATCAACCTCGGGCATTCAATATGGGCCTTGTAGAGTTTAACCTTGTACAATTAAWTATTGCAAAYRGATTCTTAATCAAACAGAAAAGGTACAATGGMAGACACACACATTACACATATATTTTTACCTTGKAAACCTAAACCGGGAAAACCAACAACTTGTTTAGAGTTGCATCTATAATATTCTATTCATCATATTCATTATTTACAATACAATATACATATAGGATCTCGCAACATCCAAACCCCTAATCCATTGACCCAGATTAGTCAGCAACCCAAATTCCTTAATCGAAATTAGAAAACCATTGGAAAAAACAATGTGCCAAAAATGGATGCAAAAAACCTCCAAAAATAGACCCAATTTTTTTTATTAGGGGCTCCCTCCCCTGAACCCCCACAACCCCCCAAACCCCCTCTTCTCCCATATCAATGTACAATACATGAGATCAACTTTTTAAAGAACATAACACATACCCAACATTCTCCCACTTGTTTTCTTTGCTTACATGGGGTTAAAGGATTATATAGTCAACAATCTAGGGCAACAATGCCCATAGATCCTCTACACCAAGAGAACTTCTCAGTGCTCACAAATTTTGTTAATGAATCTGCAACCAAATTTGCCACCTTCTTGTATTCAACCATGCCTCTCAAAAAGTGATACTGGACATCAATATGATTTTCTTTGAATGATAAGACAAGACATTTACATGGAAGATTGCACTCTGATAGTCACAACTATCCTTACAACTTGTTGTGCCAACCCAATACCTAAACACAATCTTTGTAACCATACTATTTCCTTGCTTGCATGAGTGGCTAGCATGTATTCATCTTCTATAGTTGAGAGTGACACTAAAAACTGTCTTTTTCTCATGCAATTAATTTCTCCTCTAAACAGGTTAAACACGTGCCTTCTTGTAGATCTTCTACGATCCAAATATCCATCCTAGTATACATCAAAAAACCCATGTATGTACAACACTTTTTCCAATCCTGGTCTTCCTTTGTATCACAATCCATAACTAGTAGTGCCACACAAATACCTGAAAACCCTCTTTACTGTTGTCCAATGATCCTTCCCTGGTTTTGACATATACCTGCTCAAAACTCCCACTACATGTGCAATGTACGGTATAATACATACCATTGCATACATCAAACTGCCAACTGCACTAGAATACATAACACGAGACATGTCCTCTTCCCCTTCATATGTCTTGGGACACTGATCCACAAATAATTTTACACCTACATGAATAGGAACCGTGACTGGTTTACATTCCTGCATATTAAACCTCTATAATATTTTCTTGATATATTTCCTATGATTTAACCAAAGTTTATTGTTTGCACGATCTCTTTTAATTTCCATGCCCAAAATGAAATTTGCAGCACCAAGATCCTTCTTGTCAAATTTAGAGGACAACTGAGTTTTCACTTCATGGATAATCTCCTTGTTGTTTCCTATCAGTAACATATCATCCACATACAAGACCAAATAAATAAGATGATCACCAATTAATTTTAAATACACACAGTGATACACTTTTCTCCTTTTGAAGTCAAGTCCCAACATATAAGTATAAATTTTTTGATACCACATCCTTGGTGATTTCTTTAACCCATACATGGACTTTTTTAGCTTGCATATCGACTCCTTCTTTCCCTTCACATTAATGCCTTCTGGCTGCTTCATGTAGATTTCTTCTTCTAGATCTCCATGGAGGAATGTTTTCTTCACATCCATATGTTCTACTTCAAAATCAAATGCAACAACAAAAAATAAAATAAATCTAATAGAATTTAACTTGGCAACAGGAGAAAAAATCTCACCAAAGTCAATTTCCTCAACATGGGAATAACCTTTTGCTACTAACTAAGCTTTGTATTTCTCCAATTTTCCTTCTACATTTACATTATTTTTAAAAATGCATTTGTTTCCAATGAGATTTCTTCCAGTAGGCTAATCCACTATATCACAAGCTTCATTCTTATCTAACATTTCCATTTCTTCAACCATGGCCTTTTTCCATAGTTTTCAATCCTATGAATCCACCTCCTACCTGATAGTTCTACGATTATCATCAGTAATGGTCAAAGAAAAATTTGAATGAAAATAAGGTGGATTATAACTTTTCATTTTTCTTCTTTCCCTAACCAATCTCCTCAATACTAGAGTCTGAGGATCTTCTTCTTCTGATTCTTGTTCTTCTGTAGAGTTTGATTCATCATCCTTCAAGTCAGACTCTATTTTCTCTAGTTCTTCCTTCCTTGGTAGGACTTCCTGTCTGACAACATATTTGATTTCTCTAAATACCACATCTCAGCTATACACTACCTTCATAGTTTATGGGTTCCAAAGCTTATAACCTTTCAAACCATCTTTATACCCAATAAATATACACTTTTCAACCTTTTTATCTAACTTATTCTTATTTTCCTTTGGAATGTGAACATAGGCCTCACAACCAAATACCCTAAGATGTGTGAGAGAGGATTTCTTACCAGTCCATAACTCGTGTGGAGTCTTGTCATATAGTGTTGATGAGGGTGATCGATTGACCAGGTAACATGCAGTACCCACTGCCTCTACCCAGAATTCATGTCCTAACCCGACACAATTGAGCATGCACCTTGTTTTTTCCATTAACGTCTTGTTCATCCTTTCTGCAAATCCATTATGCTGAGGTGTATATGGATTAGTCTTTTTCCTTTATATACTTCACTTATTGTAGAATTATTTGAATTCATTTTCGCAAAACTCTCAACCAATATCTATCCTCCACACCTTAATTATTTTCTCTATTTGATTTTCCACAGGAGCCTTAAACTCTTTAAACCTATCAAAGACTTTATATTTATTCCCAAGGAAATATATCCAAGTACTCCTCAATAATTTTGTTATCGCACAAGTTGTAAGTTGGTAAAATCATGACCCAACCACCAAATGACGACACCTAAGAGAGAACCTACCCATTGTCACCTTAAGCAGGTGTTCCCATCACTTTAGAGGTGAGGTAGTCACCTCAAGGAGGGAATCTCAGTGACCCTAGGGGGGAATGAGATGGAAACTGTGAAGTATGAATGAATTCACCTATAGGTCAATTTTCTATATGGAAAATGGAGCTTGGTAATAATTCTTGATGGTTGTTTGGGGTTTTCAAGGCCTTGAGTGACGTGCAAAGAGATAGCACATTCCTGAGACACAAGGAAAACCAAGTATACCATGCAATATATAAATTGGACAAGAAAGTTAATCTTGTTGTCCCTAATACAGTAAGTTAGTAACAATATAAATCAAAAATGAAATGGCACCATAAGCTGCCAAACAAGTCCTAGAAATCAAGTAAAAGGTACAAGAGATAAACTAGCTAAACACTAGTGAAACTCAAGATTCAAAGACCAAGATACTAGCATAAAAGGTAAGGTTGATGTAAACACTTTAAAAAGAAATATAAATCATTCTTATGTATGTATAAAAAAATTTATTAAATAAATATATTCAACCATAAAAAATTTCCAAAAATCCACCAAAAGATGCGCTATGATTACTAGGTTACACGAGCAAACTCTTAGCAATTTTCAGCGGTTGAGTTAAGAGTTATTTAAGAAAGTTTGATTAGGGTTTCTGCAGCCCTAATGGATGAATATGAAAGTTTGTAACATCATAAAGCAATACTCGTTTATATTTTACACCCTAGTGGTTGAGAGGTGCTTTAGGCACAAGAAACAAAACCCATATTGCAAAACGTTAATATGCCAAAAAATCATGTTTTCCAATGCACTATTTTATTTCTCCAATGCAAAAATATTCAGACTAGTGCCTTAAAAATTGGGTGAATGGGGTCTTGGATTAAATATTTAGATCAAAAAAGACCCTAGGGGTGTAATCCCTTTTACTCCCTAGGGTATGCCAATCAAACTTAGGGTAAATCTAAGAGGTTATACACACTTGTATTCCTCCTAGCAACCCTTTTAAAATAACTTGTAAACATTAGAAAAATAGATGAATATAAATGGATGGTGTGTCCAAGATACTCCTCCTAGGTTTTACAATAACTTTAACCAAGAATGAGCAAGAAACAATTAGCAATGCAGATTTTTCCTTACCAATTCCAAGAGAGAGATCCAAACCCTAGTTTCACCAAGAAAATCACCATTCAAGATCAAGACAACAAGCTTCCAAGAGGTTTTACTTACTTAGCTCCATCCATTCATCAAGATATATCACCAAAAAAAAATTCACAAGATAGAAACACCATATTTCCCAAGAATAGCAAAAATTTCAGCCAAGTACTTCTCACAATGGGAGAGTTATGTTATGAAATGTGATTCACATGATCTCTATTTATACAAAATTATTAAAACATAGTTTGTCCACTTAACAAGGGTAAAACATAAGATAAGGGGTCAAAAAAACTTACCTTACACCTTGCATCAAATAATAACATTTAATTTTCACTTTAACACAATAGAAACCCTAAAAAAAAGATGATGTCACCCCTTTAGGGGACATTTTGACACCTTGAACAAGTCATTATAGAAGAGAATGAAGGTCGTTGGGGCTCCTTGAGCCTCCTCATCATGTGCTATGTCCAATCCATGCCTCCTCCGATAAATATATGCCAAGTGTTAATGTGCAATAATGCCATCACCATCAAACCTCCTTAAGCATGACGTCAACCCTCAAAAGATGACGTTTTTCCTCTCCTAGGAAAGTCATTAGGGTACTAGGGGCTGGATGATATCCTCCATGATGACATGTAATCCTCCAAAATGATTTCTTTGTCATCTAGTGTGCGTGCCTACAAAATCCAACTTGTGGGATCTTTTCCCCATGGAAGCCCAAGCTAGGCTTATTCTCCCAAAATTGGCTAGCAAGCAAGGTCCTGCAAAACAAAATGGTACACCCTCCAAATATCTCAATTCAAATATATCATGACAAGTGTAAACCACATCTAATAAGCAAGGCACCTAAACATGTGCATCAAAACTACCTCTTCAAATTAAACAAATTCTCAAAAACCCTATACAATTGACCAGCTTTAAGTATGGGAGGGGTGTCATAAGGTCCTATTAGGTATACCAAAACCATCAAATAGGGGATGCTCCCAAGGATGGACTTTAAAGGTTATGTAGTGGATTATGAGGTGGAAGGGTTTCAGAATTCATAGGTCAATGAGTTTCATGACATACAAGGGCTCATATTATCTCATTTATGGGTTCCTTTGTAAAGGGTGTGTGGCACCTTCTTTCGCGATGCACTTTTTCCAAGCCGATGTTCTTGCCATTCTTTATTTTTCTCATGTTTTGAGGAACAATTTGAAGGCCATTGTCTTGGATTGGTGTCCATATAATGACAATGTTATTCACAAATACCTCGTAGAAATGATAAGGATGGCTCGTGATGAGACCCCCTTTCTCTCAGTTGTGTAACTGAGAGTCACTGCCCTGGCTTGGTGACCAAATGATGGTAATGTCATACCGCTAAATACCCATGATCATGATAGAATGAATCGTGATGAGACCTCCCATCCTCCAACTAACCCTCTAAGCATTCATTATCATTCATGTTTGTAGGTCCCCCTTTTCTTACAAAGAAGAGTTTCATTGCTTTCTCGGGATCCTTGGGCGAAGCATCTGGAAGGTCTATATCTAGGATTTTATCTCTTTAGCCAATAGCAATCCCTCTGGGCCTTTATCCCCTTCTTCCCATGAAATGAGGTACATTCCCTTCTTGGTTCACTAAATTCAAAGGGCCTAGAAGAGGATAGTATGATGGGAATGTAATAAGAGGAAAGTGGTAAGTATTGTTGGGAATGGTATGACAACCCTTCAAGGGACCCTAAGTCACAAACCTTCCCCAAAGGTTGGATACTTACTAGGAAATCTATGACACTCACCAAGATGAAACATGGTCAAAGAAATAATTTCCAAGCAGACATTCTA